>SJJU01009191.1:0-21832 GCA_012932125.1 Conopomorpha cramerella | reverse complement strand
CTCACCGTCAATCACGCACTCACAAACTGTCCTTTCATTATTTTTGACTACCATTACTTGGTCTTGCTAGCATTCACTTTCAATGACTCATTCATATACGAACACCTCATTATTATTTGCAGTGCTTGACCAAACGCTTATTCCAATTATCCACCCTGGAACATCTGCCCCAGGTTATACGGAAAATGCGCGCTCAATTATCCACCCTGCCATACAATTGACGAGGTGGATTCTTGGACGCGTGTTTTCTCACTATATACTCTGGGTTGGATTTTCTAGGACATTCGGAATTAGCCGATAAATCAACAGAATTTAATGGCATGGACACAATGTTTTTTTATTTAGATTTTGTTTGCAAACCCATATTTTGTATAGCAAAAAGTACTTTCCAACTACTAGATATGGTGATTGAATTCATAGGCACTTCTGATAGGCTCACTGAACTCTGCTACAATATTACTAAACTGAAACCACATTTTCTACTTAACAACTTTTTCAGGCTCTTTAACAAAAAAATCTCTATACCTAGATAAGTAAGTACATACCTGTTCGTACTTCGAGAAATCAAAGCCAATAGCTTCGAGAGTCATTGTTGAGTTAATGAGCTGGAAGTCGGCGATGGTGAGGTGGTCTGCAGCAGCGTGGGAGGTGCCGTCTTGCCTCAGATACCTTTCAAACATCTCCAAAGCGATATGCAGTCGGTTCAGTTTTTCGGCATTGCGCTCGTAGTCAAAGAAAATAGGTTCCACCTGAAAAAATATGATTATTTGACCTAGGTACTTGTAATATTAAACAAATAATTGGCGAAGTGTTATAAATACACATTGTGCTCTGAGTTGTGCACTTTGGAGATGGGACCCCTTGCGCCTTAACCAGAAGAATGGCGAAACCTATCGGGTAGGAGGAGTTGAAAGATTGGATACTTGACTGCAGGCTGTGTCAGTTCTTGGGTGGACAGCGTTTTCAACGGTTATATAAATAGATTCTAATCGACCGCACAAAGTTAAGATTTTTTTTCCTTTATTTGGTTTAGGACAGATTCTGTTAACGCCAGATTCTGTTCAAGTCAGATACTTTTTACGACAGATTCGGTTTAGGACAGAAGTACAGCTAACTTCAGTAATACACAAACACAGTAATTTCATTAACTTGGCAGATGAGTTCTAAAAATTCGAATACACGTAGGTAGATAAATATTTGGTTTTGCATTGCAATTTCTATGACAATCGACGCGAAGTGATATCATGTGTTTCCATTCTTGAAGATAAATCAAATGTTTCTTAACTAACTCTATTTACAAGTGATGGAAAGTTAGACAAAGATTTTGAAAGAAGAGTGAGTGCGGGTAATAAGGTTAACGTTGGCCTTCGCAGTGTTATGGAGAGCCAATTCATATCGAAAAAGGCAAGATTGGCTGTCCATGACGCTGTACTGGCACCTACCTTAATGTACGGGAGTGAAAGTTGACTATGACATAAGAAGCATAAAAGTAAAGTCAAGAAATGCGGTCCTTGCGGAGTATGAAAGGCGTGACATTGAATGACAGGATAAGGAATAGTAGTAGATTTGAAAGAAGATGTAGGTAGTGACCAAGATTGAAAAGGGCATGCTTCGGTGGTTTGGGCATACGGAGAGAATGGATGAAAGTCGATTGACGAAAGAGATTTATATGGGTGACTAGTGGACGCCCCGCGATTTCATTCGCGGAGTTTAGTGGTACCTGCATCCTATATTTCAAGGGTCTAACTTGAGCGGTTTAGATTTTTCATACAAAATTATTTTCCTGTTCCCGTGGGAATTTCTGGAATTCCTTTCTTAGTGCACCCCTATGGTACCTAAGCTACGTTCGTTGAAATTTCAAGTGCCTAACTTTAGCCGTTTGGGCTGTTTCTCCTTTTATATATATTTAGATAAAACAAAGTCGCCTCCCGCTGTCTGTCCCTATTTATGCTTAGATTTTTAAAACTACGAAACGGAATTGAATGCAGTTTTCTTTAGTAGATAGAGTGATTCTAGAGGAAGGTTTATATGTGGAACTTTTTTAAATTAGTGATGAGTGAGAGTATTATAAACGTAAGAGTAAACAAGTATAATCAGAATTCTCCGAACTGCTAAGCTATCAGGAGTTACACGTGTTATTGTGAGTCAACCATAAAAGATAGACATTGCTGTTGAGGAATATATTTTAGACAATTTTATATAGAAAATTTCCGTCATACATGATTTCTATGTAACGTTAACCATTAAGGCTGCACACGCGACGGAAGCTTAAAAAATGGAATAACTTCTCCCGTTTTCGCAAATTTTCCCTTCACTACTCTGCTCCTATTGATTGTAGTGTGATGAAAAGTATCCTATAACCTGCCCGGGAGTATGAAGAATAATTGTACCAAGTTTCGTCAAAATCGGTCGAGTAATTTTTGTTTCTATAAGGAAGACAGACAAACATTTTATAGATTGCATTTTTGGCATCAGTATCGATCACTAATCACTCCCTGATAGTTATTTTTTTAATATATTTAATGTACAGAATTGACCTCTCTACAGATTTATTATAAGTAGGTACCTATATATGTAATGGGCCGGGTGAGTAGAGGTCGCCACAGAAGGACATATTATATTGACCAGATTGGTGATGTCCTGGCCGAAGGTGGCGTGAAAAAGGTGTATGAATGTAGATGAAGCGAAAGGGGTATGTCAGGACCGTGACAAATGGAGATCTGGTGGTCAGGATGGTGGTCAAACGCTTGTACATAGTGATTAAAAAAAAAAAATCTGTAGTCTCTGCCTACTCCTCTGGGAGACAGGCGTGAAGTGTATGTATGTATGTATGTTTCTTAATTGCTAGCTGGTCTTATCGCAAGTCTTATCGAATTGCATTCTTCGTGGGATTACAGCAATAATTTTTATTCACTACTAGCAGATCCGGCGAACTTCGTTCCGCCAACAATTTTTTTTTATTAATACTTAGTTTTAATTGGTCTGAAACACGTTTTATTAAAAGCTTGATTAACTTGTGCATATGGTACAATTATTGCTTTGTTGGCAAGAGAGATCAAGGGGAGAATCAGTTATAAAAAATCCGATCACAGTTGTAGGTACAATATCCTCATACCTACGGAACACATATTGCACAATACTAAGTAATATTCAGTGATTTATTTTGTTCTGCGAAAAGGTGCAGATTGTGTGGATGTGGCTATGAAACACGTAATCACGTGAAAAATATGGCGTACCCAAGTGTAATCCAGCTACTTTTGACCCTGAATTTATTAATTGTCAACGAGAAAGCGACCTTCAATGGAAACTGTAGACATTTAAATTGAAAAGATAAATTGTGTTGTATAATGCGAATACGTGCTAGCTTCTCCTGTCAAAAAAGTACACGTCACTATGTGCCAATTCCTTAATCTGGTACCATTGCATTGCATAATCATGGTGCGCCTAGATACGTACCTTTAACTAAGTAGTTAATTATTTTGTCGACGATGAACTGAAGTTGAACTTAAACTAAATATTCGAAGAAAGATGATAATATAAGGATCGATTTTTTGGAGATTGATCATTTTACCATACGACCGTATCGCATCGCATATTAGGAAGATCGCATAAGAAAATCGTATTCTGTACACATACTTTCTTAAGTCTATGGTGGTTTAAGGGTACTACAAGGGTACAAAACCAGTATCAAGCCTTAATTTTCACTTGATATTCAATTAACGTTGTCCAATTGGCAATTTTTCATCGTCAACAGGTAGAGGTTCTGGCGACAGATTGGTATAATATTGTCACGGAGCACCTGGTTCTGTGCCCTTGAGTACCCTTCAACGGACAAGTCACACAACACTAACTACAATAATGAAGAAATCGCAGTAAGGAACCTTAAACTTGGCACGATTTTGTCTAGATTTAATTACTTTTTAGAGATGAGCAAGCAGCTCCATCGAGACTTGGCTAGTGCAGAATGTTTTTGGTGGGATTTCACTTCTTTTTGTAGAAACTTTATGTTATTTAACACATTTTTTGTAAAGGCGGTATGTCGATTTTTTTTATAGTTTGGTTGGGCTGTTGTGTTTTCTAATCAGGGTCACTGGGTACTCCAGATTTGTGTGTAATAAATGCGAAACTTTGCTTTCGCTTAACTTCGGAACTAAAGTGGGACTTGAAATTTTGGATTTTAAATATGTTATCATAGCTTATTGGACGATGAAAATTTCTGCGTTTTGGTCTTATCCAGAGGTTCTCAAATAGGGGCCTGAAAATGCGGCGAAATGGTTCCAGTAAAGCAGTGTTCTCGACTTGGCGGGGGTACTGTCGTGTCCCCAGATAAAAGTATCTACCTAATTACGAACTTGCCTGTACAAAATCTGTCCTAAACCGTCTCTGTCTTGAAAATAATCTGACTTGAATAGAATCTGCCGTTAACACAATCTGTCCTTAACCGAACAAATGATTTTTTTCAGGTCCGGTACCTGTAATCTATTTTATGTAAAAAAATCTGATGGACATTATAATGGACTATACAAACACCGCAAACGAAATTGCACGTCGTGTGCGAGTGCTAGAAGACAGAGAAAACAAAAATATTAAAGTTTACTTACGGCATAGGCTGATATGTAGCGGTAGTAAATAGACAGATTGAAGCACAGGCGGCTGTTCACGATGGCACTGTAAGTGTTTCAACGTTTACATTACGTAACTTTTTAGAGCGTCTGTGGTCCAATTGGTCAGATCCTTGACTTGTAACCGAGAGGTCACGGGTTTGAGTCCGGCTACAGGACGTGTACCAATAGGACTCTTTTTCACAGCCCATGTACCTACGCAACTCTTGTACGGTGAAGACAACATTGTGATGAAACCCGCACACCACAAGGTGTGTGAACCCTATAACGGCGATGGGCTCACCCGCTGTCATGTTGGGATAAATACGCTTGGTGAACCGTGGGCATTTTGTTTTAGCACTTGCCTCTGCCTACCCCTCTTTAGGATTAAAAGGCGTGAATGTATGTTTTTTTATGATGTACTAGTGGACGCCCCGCGATTTCATTCGCGTAGTTTCACTATGTCATACAAACTATAGCACCCTCTACACTGCACTAAGTCCCACAGGAACGGGATTAAAAGCATCCTATGTTATTCTCCTGGTTCTAAGCGACGTCCCCACCAATTTTCTTCCTAATCGGTTGAATCGTTCTTGAGTTATAAGTGTTGTAACAAAGCCGTCTTTGTTTTATATATATACTTAGATTTAGTGTGCATTTGACCAACTTTTGAGACCTTTACTAACAGTGCACTAAGGCTGTTCTAACTTTAAGTTACACATCCGTATGAGAAAATAGCATGGTCTTATTTATAAATTGACATGCAATGTAATATGGATAATTACCGAGCTTTAGGATCAGCAGGATAGAGTGGAGACTCTGGCTTGTATTTGTCGCACAGGTACTGTAGGATGGCGTTGCTCTCACTCAGGTAGAAACCGTCGTCCTCCAGCACCGGGATCTCTTTCTGGGGATTCATCTGCAATGTGACAACAGTGGCATTAGAACACATACGTTTTAGCGCTGTTGTCCGTAGCATCAAAGTACCTAAGTACAGGATCCAAAATAGACTCCAATCTATGTACTAAAATTCAATTATTATAGAACATACCTACAGTTTAATACCATTTTTTTAGTTTTTACTACATCACAGAATAAATGTTTTTACGACGAGTTTTAAATAGGTAACTATTTTTATGTGTCATACTGTTATAAGTTGATAGTAAAAGTTTATTTTTGTAATATAAAAGCTTCACTTTTACTTTTTATTTGCGCAGACCGCGTGTGATGGACAGTCTTTATTAAAAGTGTTAGTAGTAGTATTACATTACATCGTAGCATATTACCTTAGCGAATTCTTCTGTCATGTGTTCAGCAATGTCAAAATTGACGTCGACTAGGTCGGCTTTGACATCCAACGCCGAGAGTGTCTGCCGCACCGACACCGAGGGGGGTCCTCCAGCCACCACATATATTTTCAGAGTCATTATTTACAGTAGACGCTCTGAAACATTACACAGAACGTTTAAAGTCCCGGTCTGTTTTTACATAGATAGATAGGTGTATGCTACCCTTAAGTTAAGAGTTAATTAGTGCAAACAGTAGAGAACCTTGCCTACCAATGTTATAAACACTTCGACTTCACTTGTAGATTATAAAGTAATAAACACAAAAAATGTATTCTCGTCACACACGGCAGACACAAACTGATAAAATGAGGCACGTACACGTGACAAACGAATGAAGCCGACCCACTAAGGGGGGGGGGGGAGGCGTGATCAGCGGGGCGCGGTATTAGCGGCACTCCTCATATACAAACAAAAAACAAGGACGTTCCATTCTCAATTGCTTTGGGAGGTTAATTTGTTTTTTTATTTAAATCTCATTCAGGCAGCTGTCGCATTGGTATTTAAGGGCCTATTTCCATTAACGTATTATCACACACACATAGACAGGTTTATAAAATGTCTGTTTTGATATTAAAAGTAATGGGGAATTTCCTTTGACGTTTTCGGGTGATGACAGTTCTCCGCCCGAAATTCTGTCAGAAAAACGTCAAAGAAAATTCCCCATTTTCGGAACATTGGTGTAAGTACATGTCGAATGAAAAGTGTTTTGTTCAAATTTCGATTTTTTTGGTACTATTAGTTCGGGTAATACACACATTAACTTGGTCTAGGGATATTTGAATCAAACCTAAATATCTAAAATTATACTTTTTTTAAGACCTTAAAGACATTAAAATAAATCTTATTTCATAGCCTATTTAATCTGACGATAATATTTTGGTTAAAATTAAAAAAAAACTTAGAGTTCTACAGTCCCTATTATGAAGATGCAAGAAAAGCTGGTGTTCATGCACAATATATTCAAGGAAAATCCGAAGAGCTCTTCTCTGATTTAATTGAGCAGGCCCAGGATATGCCAATTAAATCAGGGGAAAACAGGAGATTGAGCAGGCCAGTCAAATGAGGTTTATTTTAATGTATAGGTGTCTTAATAGACAAATAATATAATTGAAGGTATATAGGTTTGAAATATTAATATGTTGATGTGTTTAGTTATAGTACCAATTCAATTAATGTCTTAATTTTCAACGGCTGTTATCTACTTGCGTGAAATCAGAATTAAATGTAGCTTCAAAAAGCAAAACGATAGTGGGAAAATGCCATCTTATAGGCAATTTTCTGTTCGAACTGGAAACATCAAGGAGCTGTTACAGATGCAACAGATGTTCAGCTGGGATGTACTGGAAGGAGCCTAGGAGTTTCAGGCCGTTGTTGGGCTTAGATTGGGTAGGACACATACTAAGAGTATCGGTGATAGGTGGCTATATGGCCCAAAAATATCTTTGACACCCTATATTCGGTCGACTTTTATTAAATATGAATGACTACAATGTGGTATAATTATTTTCACGAACTGGACTATCACGAGACTGGTAGAAGTAAGGATATCTCTACCGCCCTGCATAAATAGATGTTAATTAAATTGTTCGTAACGTATATTAACTTACAAATAAAACAATAATAGACAGAATAGTAAATTAATATGAATTATTTCCTTGTGTCTCTGTCCCTGTTCACTAAAATTCTTGGTCCTCTTTCTGCAAATAAGTAGCCAGCTCAACAGCTTAAACACTTATCGACTTAAGTTTTAGGTGGAAACACTGTTTTCTAGATTTATTAAATTTTATTTTTTTGAATAAAACGGATTACGTTAGTCATATTCCTGTCACTCTACATTACAAAAATCGAAAATGAAATTGAACACGATTGTACTCCCATGCCCCATACTAAATGACATAATACTATGCTGCCAACGTGAAAACATACCAGATTTTGAGGATGGCGCTTTACTGTAATATCAATTTTACTCGATATGGTTATACGTCAAAGTAAGAGGAAATGGATGTTTGTTTACAGATTTTTTTGGACTCTTTTTTTCATCGTCTATACAAGAAAACGACTATGAATCGTACAGAATATATTACTCCCATTAATTCCTGAGAAATAATAGTCTATGAAATATGGGTACTTATTCAGAAATATATCCAAAAAGTGTAGTGTACACACATATGCAAAATATTTAGAGAAAAATTGGCCGTGACCGTGCTTCTAGGACGGCATCCAGCCGCGGTGAACTACGGCGGTGAAGTTTGTCACCACGATGGCCACATTGCAATGAATTATGAACAATTTTGTATGAAATTTTTTTGTCAGTTGAATTATTTTACAAAATTATGGATTTTCTTCTATTTGAATTTGGTTGAAGTATTGTAGGTACGATCAGTTGCACATACTCCGTAGCTTAGGGAATATCCATAGACCTCTGTGTTGGGCCCCGCGTTTGACCTTTTTTCAAACAGGGTCCAGCATTTTCATGTTTTCGGATGAATTATGACTGATTTTTAAAAAAACCTCTCTATTTGAATGTAGAGGAAGAAATGCTCTATCTAATGTAGGTACATAAAAAAATATCGTATGCGTGTACACATCAGCCTGTGCTGGGCCTGCAAAATAGGCAAATTCAAAAATACACCCTTGTAAGTGCCTATTTTTATTTTTGACGTCATCGCCGCTGCATAAAAAAATTGCTCTCCTCTTACGTATTATCACACAGACATAGACAGGTTTACAAAATGTCTGTTTTGATATAAAAAATTATGTCGAATGAAGTGTTTCGTTAAAATTTTTCGAGTTTTATGGCACCCACATATTCGTTCGGGCAATACACACATAGGGATATTTCAATCAAACCTAAATATCTAAAATTATATTAACTTATGCACACTTCACGCCTTTTAATCCTAAAGCGGGGTAGGCAGAGGCACTTGCCAAGCAAATGCCCTCGATTCACCAAGCGTATTTAACCCAACGTGACAGGGGTGAGCCCATCGCCGTTATAGGGTTCACACACCTTGTGGTGTGCGGGTTTCATCACGATGTTGTCCCTCACCGTACGAGCGTACATGCCTTGTGTACGTAGTTCTGAAAATGAGTCCCATTGGTACACGTCCAGTAGCCGGATTCGAACCCGCGAGAGCCGACCTCCCGGTTACTATAGTCAAGTATCCGACCAACTGGACCACAGACGATCTTATTGTTAAGATCTATATACTCAAATAGCCTATTTAATTTGATAATAACATTTTGGTTGAAATTAACCAAAAAAAAATTTGAAAAAACTTCAACCGTAGCTTTATTTTTAAAACATCAGAACCTATAAAAAATATATTATATCTAAACAAAATAAAACTTTTTTATGAATTGTACAAACCTCTAAAAAAAATAATCCGTGGATGCACTTAAATCATACCTGGTGACACATTTGCAGCAGGTTCTGCATACTCAAAACATTTGTCCGATTTGTCGTCTGTGGGGTAAAATTACCAGCTCTATTGCGGTATTGTAGAGCAAACATATTGCCTTATATGCAAAAGAGGACCGTTCTCCCGCCGAGACGAATTCCTGTCCAAACCATAGTTGTGCCACCTGACATTGATGAACTTGTGGGTGCTGGTGTCAATTCCAACATCCAGTTTCTCTCCAAACGCGTACTGGATTGTTTAGTGAAAAGCACAAGTGGCCGTTGAAAATTGATCCAGTTTTCGTGTGCCCATTATAATTTTCTTGACCAATTGCCTTCCTTAGAGCTGGTACCCGAAGTGGTCTACGAGCTCGTAGTTTGACTTCATGCAGTCGCTCAAAGTTTGATCATACAAAGTAGATAGCAATCTCTTTCCGTAGCATTTGAACCAATTGCATTGCCGTTACATTTGGTCGACTTGGTGCATAATTTTGTACCAATCGTTCCTGTACATGTGTTGTTGTAATGCATGAAGGTCCACGGTGCCGGTCTACCACTTCCCCCGTGACATGATAACGTGAACAAAGCCTGGATACAACGCTCAGATTGGTCCTCATGGCTTCAGAAACGGCACTTTGATCTTGTCCACTGCTCGTAATATTTCGTTCCTGGTCAAGTGTCTACGTGACATGATTAAATGAAAACCGGAGATCCGTTGGATAAAGATAAGAAAGAGACCTTTAATCAAAAGATTATTATCAGTAAAGATAGGCTATTCAATAAGGATTATGTGTGTAATAGGTAAATGAACTATTTAATGCCTTAATTTTCAACTGCTGTTGTCTACTTGCGTATAACCGGAATTAAATGTAGCTTCAATAAGCAAAACGCCAGTGGGCCAATGCCATCTTTTATGCAATTTGCTGCTCGAACTGGAAACATCAAGAAGGTGTGCAGGTGCGATAGATGTCCAGTCGGCATGTACTGAACAGAGCCTGGGACTTGATGCGGCTAGATTGGGTAGGATAGGACACATATTAGTTAAAGTATTGTACGATCCGTTGCAAATACTCCGTAGCTCAGCTACAGGGGACAGCCATAGACCTCTGTGCACCGCTCCGCGTTTGACCTTTTATTTGACCAAAATCGCCAAGGGGTATTCACCAGATTTATAAAATCAGTGTTCAGTTGGTATGTTTCTACTTGTTTGTATTTATAAATGTTTTGTGTGTACCTATTCTGCAGATGTGCCATAAATGAATAAAAATAAATAAAAACGTTATTACCGTCACAAATTGCGTCACTAAAAGCTATTAAAGAAACCGTACTCAAAAACGCTCCCGTTAATCAGATTCAGAAGTGTCCAGCCAAAACGTTTCTACGAAAACTCAAGCTGGCTGGACACAGATTTTTACATCTTTCTATTAAACCGCTATAAGTATCACAAAACTTTTGGCTCTATGGCTGTCACAAAAATATGTGAGGGCCGTTGATATACTTACACAAAAACTTGTCAAAGTCACCTCCGTTGCCGAGATTGAAAGACCAGCGAAAAGTCGCTTTTCGAGCTGCACACTTTTTCCATCGATATCTAAGCCTCTGAGCGTCACAAATTCTGAAGTACCTACCTAAGGGTGTTTAGCCGTCACATACAGAGTGTGAAAGGACCCCGAACAATGGTCTTAGAAAAGTTGTTGGGCTCGTCAACATGAACAACTTTTACTATACCTATTACGATAATGCAGGGAAATGAAAAAAAAATGTTAGCGCCTCCATACAAAATATAGACGATTTTCTGTATTGGGAGATGACTTTTTTTATGGAGATGAATTTTTTTCTTCTTTTCCCCGCATTGTCGCCTTAGTAAAAGTTGTTCATATTGACGAGTCCAACAACGTTTCTAAGACCACTGCTGGGGGTCCTTTTACACTTGTATAGTGCGCTATTGACCTACTTAAATGTGACCGATTTTGAAGATTTGTCCAGCAATCATGAACCACATTTAAAAAATAGTATTTGATGTACGAGAATGCTCACCACACATGTCGTACCTTAGCCTGTGACAGAAAAATGTTGTCGAAGAATGCGATGTGGCCTTATCCACCATAATATATGTGCATGCTTATGCATGACGTTAGTGCAGACGGAAATTAAGTGGAAAACATATTTAGGAAGTGTTAGTCACAGATATACATATTATAAAGTGTTTTTTCTGACACACACTAATAAAAGTAAAAATATCGACAGTTGGTCATTCGGTATTTACATTGAGATCGTGACTGGCAGGATAGAACAATATATAAAGGCATAATAAACATGTAACCCACTAAACATGATACTCATCAGATTATTAGAGGTGTAAGGGGCTTATTTGTTATTACATCTTTAATAATTTAGTTCCATTATTGCGGCGCTCATACAAAACTGTAAAAGCACCTCGGCCAATGGTTTTAGAAACGAGCCCAACAAAGTTTCTAAGACCGGGATCCATTTACACACAATATACTTAGCTAATACAATTTTTAGCTATTTATTCAAGATTGAACTTAGCAATTAATTTGGCCTTAATTCCATCATGGTTTCATTTATACGTATAGATTCGTAGTAGGCAGATCCCTACATTATTAATTTAAATATAAGCAGCGTCGACTTGAAGATATTCAGCCTTGAAACAGTGGAATAATTAAAAGATTTAACAATTATAAGACCCCTATTCATAGATTTATCTAATCTGCAGGCGGATACAGAAAGTAGGTATATAATTTCTACTTGCTGTCTGTAGATTACCTTAGGTACCTAGACTATTTTCATGATACCATTTATTATCCTTATCATACGAAAAGTCTTATCTAGTAACACCTACATCTTTAGATCAACAACGGTTGGATGTGTAGGTACAAAAGATAAAAGCCTATGTCCAATTTTTTAGCACCTGCATTATTTTAGGTCATACGACAAAGCTACTTTGTAAACATCATAGCTACTACCTAGGCTGTAAGTAGGGACAGACAGACTCAACCACGAACCACTCAAGTAAATTAGGTTTAATAGGTAGAGATTATTTATTTTTACGTGATGAAGGCAGTGGTGGTTTGTGTTGCGGTATAATCTTTGCCTACTTTAGTCACAATATTTCGTAACAAAAATATGACTTCCTAAGAATATATAAAATGGAATTACCTTAGCAAAATATGCATTTGTCATCTTGCCTGTAAAAGATGTGTTCAGATATTGCTATGTTGCAGTTAGTATTTATTTACGGTGCCATAATGTTCTCCGCCGCGGATATAATACCATACCAGGACACAGCTGAGCAGTTGGATGGCTTGAGGAAAATTCTGAGCCGTGGTAAGAGACAAGCTGGATACATATACGACAGACCAAGTGTATCGTTTGACCTGCCGACACCACCGCGACCCGGTACCTCCACCACGGTCGGCAGCAGCCCTCAGGCGCAGCAGATGTACTACGCATACCCAGTGCCCGCAGAAGGTAGCCCGATCGTAAATATAGGTAATATCGGCCCTACAAGTGGTTCAACACTTAACCCTACAGTAGGGTCTACGATAGGGACCACAATTGGGTCAACAATAGGCTCAACACCAGGCTTTGTCCCGGGCTCTACAGTTGGTTCTACAATAGGATCCACAACCGGGTCGACGATTGGCTCCAGCAGCGGCGGTGGAGGATACAGTTACGGTACTCCCGGTTCTACTGCCGGGCCAACCTACTCGACATCTGCTGGGCCAACCTACTCGACATCTGCTGGGCCTACATACGGCAGTACAGGCACTTCGACTGCAGGATTGCAAGGCTCCATCTCGGATTTCTCGCCTTCAGGCTCCACAGTAGGCGTGTCGACAAATGCACCGAAATATTTACCACCGCAAGGCAGCACCGCTGGATATGGGCCTACAGGTAGTAGCCCCGGCCCATCCACTCCTGGGTTTGTGTCGCCAGGCTCCACCGGATACTCGACTACAACGCCCGGGGTGAGCTCGACTGTACCAATCTCTAGCACTCCAGGCTATTCCCCGTCGACTCCTGGTCTACAAGGATCTAGCACTGGGGGCGTGACGTCCTCGACACCCGGTTACGTACCACCGGCAATCACAAGTCCGTCTCCAGGGTTCTCCATCGGGTCCCCATCGCCATCCATTCCTGTACCCACTGGAGGTTATTTACCTCCTGTAGAGACGTCATCTCTTCCTACGAGTTCCATCTCAACGCCTGCTCCTACATATCTGCCTCCGTTCAAAAAGTAGACAAAATAAATAGATAGTAAAATTGATTATTGTGCATCGTACAAGGAGTAATTGAGCGACACAATTGCGCAAAGGGGGGCCTACTAATTAATGAAATAGGTCTTGTTTTTTCTAATGGCTCTTACGTACGTATTTTATTTAGGTACGCTCCGGCATTGATCGGATTGCTCCCTATCTGTGTGTCGTCATCGGAGCTGGGAGGGACAATATTCTCATAAAACCAGCCATAACTTACCCGAAGTGGAAGTAGTTACTTACATACTTTAAGTTAAAATTTTGTAATGTAGAAAAGAAAACGATTGCAGCAATATAAGAAAACGATTGAATCGAAACGTCACAAATATGCATTGGCTGTATGGCTACGTGGCCTTCGCCTTTTCCAGAAAGATACCGTTTTTAAAAACGACAACAACGAAACGTCAAATTAAAACGTCATATAAAAATAGAATTGTGGTGAACACCAAGATGAAAGTTATTTTAGTATTTTTTTTGTAAGAAACTTATTCGTATACTATTTTAGATAGTATAATGCAGCCACGATTGACCATGTAAAATATGAAAGTTTACTCAAACACGATAAGTAGCTGTCATCAGTAACATTTTAAAAATTATGGTGTTATCAAGGGCTTTCACAGTCACCTTTTTTAGGAAGCTTAAATTGCTAAAGGTGAGTTCTTATTGTCTAGGTTTCTAGTTATTTTTATATGGATTATACATGGTGTCAGATACATAGAGAAACATAACTCTAATGGGTTCAAGTAAGGCCTTGTTGAATTAAGCAATTGTCTTATATTTCAGCATAACAAACAACCTTGTAAACATATTCAAGAACTATGGTCTACATTGAAATGACAACTGATTCTCCAGGTAACAATGTGTTAACATTGAATGATATGCCAAATGAAATACTGATATACATCTTTTCTATGATTGACTTCGACAGCCTGTTAGCCGTAGCCAAGGTTTGTATGAGGTGGCAGCAACTATGCCTCACTCCATGTGTTTGGGATAAAACAAGATTGGTTGTGTGTATGAAAAATTATACAAGAATAAGTGAAAGTATTGTACCTTTTGTTGCAAAATATTTAAAAAATGTTAAATTGCAGTATTTCAAGTTGTATTCTCAAGTTAGATCTTCGTTGATAAGTTACTGTCCTAACTTGACTCATTTAGAAATAAGTATATCACAAGTCGACAGTTGTATTTTTGATGATTTGGGAAATTGGCCTAATTTGAGGTTTTTAAGTTTTAGAAATTCTCTTATACTTCAAAATTTGGAGAATGCCAATGGCAATTTTGTGTACCATTTGCCATTTGATAAACTAAAATATCTAGAAACTCTCATTCTTTCTAATTTTGCTTTAACTCAAAACAGTCTATACAGCATGTTGCTATGTACCAATTTAGTCAGTATTAACATGGAAAAAATGAAAAACATACCTGCAGAATTTCTGGAGTCACTTGTGAGAAGTAAACAGAATACACTTAAGGCCTTGTGCATTTATGGAGATACCCTTAATGAGGACATTATGAGATACATATCCTGCTGCCGATCCCTCCATGTTCTTCACATAATGACTTGCAAAACACTTTTTGACTCCAGCTTGCAGCATCTCTACAAACTGAAACAACTACACTCATTAAAGTTGAGGCACAATTACTTCTCAACAGGAGCTTTACTGTCTTTTTTTTCTAAAAATACATTTCTCAATTTAAGTTACCTGAGCTTGTCCCGTAGCTTTCATGTGACTATGCAAGTGGCCAAAGTAATTAAAACTAGTGCTCCAAATTTAAAGGAACTCTCATTTTACCTTTGCCCATTTATCATTGGCCCTGATTTTAATCGAGATGAACTAGAAAAAATGTTCAATATTCAATTATTATTAGATTAATTATTATTGTTCTAGTATATCTGTTTGTCATAATAATTTATTACCTGACACTTGAGATCTGGGAAATATAATTTGCCGTGTATTTATTTCAGTTATTATTGATTACCTACTGTCAATAACAAAAATGTAATCCATTTAATAAAATATAGGTAGGAACTTATTTTTGTCCATCAGTATTCCAGTGAAATGGTTGTACTTATAGTTATTATGTACCTTCAAACTTACAACTCATCAAATGAGGATATTGAAAAGTGACGTACAAATTATAATGCAAAAAACCACTCTTGGAACTATTCACCTACTCCGTCCATAAAGGTTTCCATAAAAATAAACAATAAATATGAGTTGTTACAAGATGAAACATACCTATCCCTTTTTTTAATAATACATGTTATTTATATTATTTATATGCCTATACTTAGCTTGTAGCAAAAATGTTTTAAAGTAACATTAAAACTAATTTGCTAATGATCTCATTGTTATTTACTAGATTCATACAATATTTTCTTTATCACATGATTTTTTACCATTAACAATATTATATACCTAGGTACATAAATATGCCTTAATAGCTCAAAGTAGTTTCAATCAAGTGATAGCAATTTGTTATATATGGTTGTGCTTTTTGTGGTTTTATGCATCATAATATGTATTACTACTAATTAGGTACTATTTTTATTTCTGCAAATTTTGCTTATAATAATATTGTGTAAACCCGATAGTATTTTCATAAAGGTATTAAATGGATTTAAAATACATATTTTTGTATACCTACTTATAGATTTTAATATAATAATATATAGATTTATTTAGTATATATTTACATGTAGGTAACTAACTAATTGTGAATATTAGATACCTAAATTATACTCAAGTGCCTTGATGTCTCTGTGGATATGTGTGCAATATATTATATTTGCATAAAAAAGTATGTATATTATTTTACCACCCTACCACTTACATTCCCCAGCAATGATCCTTAAGGAAAATACAAGTTACAAGCGATTACTTACTACTACACAATACACATATACATGTCGTATCACTTATCTATTCATATCTGTCTGATCTAGTGGGTATCTCTTTCTAACTCGTCATTTAACACCAGAGGTACCCGAGACGTGTCATAAAATTCCGAGACGTCATATAAGTAAAATTAATGTATACCAACTCAGGCCAGTTTGTCCGAATTTAGCTTACATTTGACCAGGTGCATAAGTCTACTAACTCTGGTAGTTTCATCGCTCTGATTTCGTTACTTTCGTTTCACTGTCGTCCGTAGTAAAACAGTGATGCCAGAGTGCAGTAGACTTGGCCCCCAGGTCTTGAGACCTTACCAGCTGCGCACTAGCGCTGCTGTTCTAACTTTATTAATACCACGGCCAGTACGCAAGCTGAGACTTGTCTGGAAGCGCTATGTAATTCTACTCCGTGTGTCAGAGTAGCAACACCTATAGAGTTGCTCGAGAGCCAAGCGCCCGACGAAAGAGTTCTGTAGAGACAGAAGCGTACCCTTCCACCGTAGTCGCGCGGCTTCTACTTGGCTTTTATGTCGGTTGGATTACTGCCCTGACATGCGCAACCACTACACACAGTCGTGCCACGGTGTACTATCTGGCCGGCAGCTGTCCAGCGCAATCCTGATGAGTTTATGCTGCCGCGAGCGTACAAGCTGACCCCAGTATCCCAGCCCCATCCGTTCACTTGGATGCATTGCATAGATCCATTCATGTACACTTTCTCTACCACTGAGTCCTTTGTAGCAGTCAGTTCTAAATAATGGATTTTAGCATTTTAAGGTTCACTTGGATCCTCCACGGTTTCAACGATATTTTGAACAATACCCTGTACGTTGAGTCAAATGAACGACCGTGGGTATTTGCTTAGCAGGTGCCTCGGACTACCCCGCTTTGGGAATAAAAGGGAGTGTGCCCATCAGGATCCTCTAGTTCAATATTATTGAAAAAGTATCTTTACTCTTATTTTACACACAGGAATTTTGATGAACCAACAAGTTCACTAGGACTAGGGATCCTGATGCACACACCCTTAAAATGGCTGAAGTTAATAATAAAAAAGAAATAAAATTTTTATTTTATTTACTTACGCATGTACCTAACACATGACGCTGTTTTTTTTCTTTGATCCACATCTGGTCATACACTTAGTTCTACATATTGTATGTATGACTACTTGGAACAGTTAAAATGCATTTTTTTTCTGTCCAGTCATACACGTTAGATTAAAGTTGCCAACTGTAGATATATCAGTATTTACAAAAGTCTTTGTTTTGGCCTCCGGTTACTTATAAGTTGCGTTATGAAACATTTTATGAATTGCTAGCGGAAGCCCCGCGATTTCATTCGCGTATTTTTAGTATGTCATACAAACTATAACACCCTCTATACAGCGCTACGTCCCACAGGATCGTGATAAAAATCGGGTATCCTAATTCCCTCTCCTGGTACTAAGCTACCCCCACCAATTTTCCACCAAATCGGTTCAGTCCTTCTTGAGCTAACTCCCATTCCCGTCGGAATTTTGCAATATCGCGTTGGAAGTAAGCTTTACGTTTAATAAAGTACCTGCATACCAAATCTCAATCATCTTACGCGGTTTATTTTTTTTTTCTTACAAAAGCTTTTTGCCGCTAACTCCCGTTCCCGTGGTAATTTTCCTATATTCAGTTGCAACTAAGCTTTAAGTGTACTAAGGTACCTGCAGCCCTAATTTCAAGCATGTTACTTCAGCCATTTAGATTTTTCATACAAAAGAATTTTCCCGTTTATTCCCTTTCCCGCGGGAATTTCGCTAATTCCTGTCTTAGTGCACCCCTACGGTACCTAAGCTACGTGCGTACCAAATTTGAAGTGCCTACGTTTCGCCATTTGGGCTGTTCGTCGTTCTGTCAGTCAGTCAATCAGCTTTTCCTTTTAAATATATTTAGATTTTGAAAAATTTTAGCAGAAAAATATACGAATTTATCGAAATGTGGTGTGTATTCGGTCAGAGACACCGAACGACCAATAATGTTGAAGCTTGGTATTAAAATCTTAATAATAATAGCCAAACAAGGAATATGAATCTTATGAAGATATTACGTAACTTTTGAAGATGTAAGCCGCAGAGAAAATCGATGCAGAAACAGCATTTTAAGCGATGAAGTTATTAACGAGGTCCAAATGATGATATGAAGAAACATCTACATTCATACAAATGTTCCGTTAATTAGAACACCCAGAGACGTCGAAGTCGTTGTTATTTTTAAGGAATATTTTGTTTTTATGTATGTATTAAATAAATACGTTACTGATGTAACTATTACATTTGGCAACTTTAATCTAACGTGTATGACTGGACAAAAAAAAATAATACTTAGCATTTTACGTGTTCCATAAATATGTAGATGTAGAAGAACATAATATGTATAGAAATAAGTGTATGTGACTAGATGGAACAAAGGGTTTTTTTTTCCAGTCGCAATTTCCCATTACACCATAACACCGGTATAAAATGATAAAATAGTTGTGCTCAATAACTTTTTAATATACTTACATTAATAAATTATCGTAACATATAATAAGTATATACATACATAGTATTCAAAATTTAAAAAATGGTTGATTTGCACGCTAGCTAACTTAGTAAGTACCTTCCTTTTATTATTTATATTTATTATAATTTGATTCAGACCTGTCTTGTACCGCGCATGTACTTACAGTAATTTGTTATTGGCTAGGCTTGAAGACGGAAACCTAGGCATTCGTTTGTAAATTAGATTTAGGTACTTGCACCCTAATTAATAAAAGCATTGAATATTTGGTAGCAAATTGATGTATATCAACCAGTTTTTAGGTAGGTGTTGAGCGAATATGTAAACAGATGTGCAGACCTCTAATAGCGACACTGTAGCAACTTTATTAATGACTGGTACGTTGAACACGCAGTAATTAACGTATTACCAGTGGTTCGCCAGCTTAATTGTCCATTTAGACGGCACCATTTCTTTGCACATTCAAGAGCAATAACAGAAAAGCAGTTAATCGGTCGTCAAACCACGCAATAAATTTTTAAAAGGGTAGGTAACCGAAGAACTAATGGCGCTAGTATCGAGTGTTGGAAAACAGCGTGATTGGTAGATAACTTATCACTTGACTTAGCTCTCTCGGCGATATTAGTAACAGTTTAACCCGTTCCCGTGGTAATTTTGATGATATTCCGACGTAGGTATAAGCTGTACATTAAAATCCAGTACTTATCGTGTGAGAGACAACTTATTATTAAAATTAGTAGAATTAAATAGCTTTGAAACACTCGATACTAGCGTCATTAGTTCTTCAGTTTCCTACACCATATCAATATTTCATAGTACGCAAGAAAGTGGAAGGTAATTGAGTAGTCTATAAGAAGGGCTCGAGGTCGATCTCGAGCACGGTGACGGGGTGCGCGAGCTCGAAGGCGGCCAGCACTGCGGGGTGCAGCACGCCCAGCCGGCCCAGCGGCCGCGCGCCCCACCGCACCTCCGCGCACCGCCCCGGGAAGAACGCGGGGTCTGCACAGTGCACAACATCATTCATTTTACGGTAGTTTTGTGGAACAATGTGTATGCACAATGTAACATTTAGTATGTATGCACTGAAAATATGTTACTTTAGTCATTTTCGAAGAGTCTTTATAATCTTTGGTGACCTTTTCATGTTCTTAAAATTAAGTACCTAACAATACTACTTACATATTACGGAAAATAAATTATTCGAATTCAATTGCGCTTCGGTCGTCCATACATTAGACACCGCGGTTGCCGGTCTATTAATATATAATATATGTGGTGTAGAGTAGAGAGTGTAGGTACCTTGCACGGGAGTGAGCTTGAGTGCGGCGGGGGCGGGGGTGGGCACAGACAGCAGCATCACGAGTCGGTCCAGCAGGCCGTGCAGGGCCTGGAAGGCGGCGACGCGGCCGCACTCCAGCGCGCAGATGCGCCGGCTGTTGCGCGCGCCGCACTCTGAGCAAACCACATACAGATTTATCCACTAGATTTAATTACTTCCCTGAGGATAACGGATCGTTACTTTCATACAAGTGTGACAGATCGTAATGTATTCAAGTAACGTCCCGTAACATACGTGATTACGACGTTATGTCGGACATTTCCACGCGAAGTTAAAGAAAGTTAAGCATTTAACGTAACTTTGGTTAATTTCGCCCGGATATCTTTAAATACATTGTCAGCGTGCGTTTATTTAAAAAATGACACATTAGCTTACGCCTTACAATTTTCAATTTGTAGTCGATATTTCGGTCATTTAGTAAGCCACCAGAGTAGGACAGCAGTACAAAATAAAGGGCTCTCGTTTCCAGTATATTTGAAGACCGAATCAAAATAAATTTGTACTCGAAACCGGAGGTCATGTATGAACAGATGTATGGATGTAGATGAAGCGAAAGGGGCATGTCAGGACCGTGACAAATGGAGATCTGTAGTCTCTGCCTACCCCTCTGGCACACTGGCGTGAAGTGCATGTATGTATCAAAATAAATTCTATAAATAATATGTGGTGAGTACTGACCAGCGGTGTGGTCGGCGAGCACGACGTCGGCCACCTCGAAGAGTCGCACGGGCAGCGGCTGCGCGCGGTTGGCCGCCAGCGTCTTCAGCAGCCCCGGCAGCAGACTCGTGCGCACCACCTGACACATACACACACACACATACACACACACACATACACACACACACACACATACACACCCAGCGCACGTACCGGGCACGGCACTGCTAAACATACGCTCTGACCACATTTTCTTTTCAGACAAAGTGACGTTAACCTTACAGCTATAACTAAAGAAACAAATATACAATCCATTATCTACATGCCAAATTTGAATTATCTTCAATTCTAAGCAAGGCTGGCTAGGTTATAAGTGACTGGGTACGGCTGACGTTTTATTTATAAACTAGTGGACGCACCGCGATTTCATTCGCGTAGTTTAGTACCTGCATCCCAAATTTCAAGCGTCTAACTTGAGCCGTTTAGATTTTTCATACAAAAGTATTTTCCCGTTAATTTTCGTTTCCGTGGAAATTTCTGGAATTCCTTTCTTAGTTCACCCCTACGGTACCTAAGCTACATCCGTTCCAAATGTCAAGTGCCTAAGTTTAGCCGTTTGGGCTGTGCGTTGATATGTCAGTCAGTCAATTTCTCCTTTTATATCTGCGGTGCCTTTCTCCCTTTCCAAATTTCAAGGGCCTACGTTTAGTCGCAGTCAGTCCGTCAGTCAGTCAGCTTTTCCTTTTATATATTTATT
Source organism: Conopomorpha cramerella (assembly GCA_012932125.1). Taxonomy (NCBI): domain Eukaryota; kingdom Metazoa; phylum Arthropoda; class Insecta; order Lepidoptera; family Gracillariidae; genus Conopomorpha; species Conopomorpha cramerella. The sequence continues at coordinate 19 of SJJU01009191.1, read as the reverse complement.
TTATTTTTTTTTTTTATTT
>SJJU01009190.1:0-25721 GCA_012932125.1 Conopomorpha cramerella | reverse complement strand
TGCCAGTTGTATTTCTCCCAATACACGGGGTACAAAGGCAACTTATTATGGCAAAACAAATGTTTGCCGGGACAGCTAGTTATATTATAAGATTTGATAATGATGCTGAAAGTACAAATTTTAATAAAACCCTTGGAATTTTTTGTCATCCTGTGAGCAGTATTATCTTGAAATATGGTACATATTCTGTTACTAGCATCAAACACAAATCTCTGCTCAGGTAATTTTTTTCAAGCGACACTTGAATACTGGTTAAGCACTGTTTCAGATTACGATTGCATCGTATTCATTTCATAATTTTGGGTAGGCTTCAAATTATCACGCAGTCTATACCTCCAAAGGGACAAAGAGGTTTTGGAGGTACACCCAAAAATAATACATACTGTACTTTCAGAAGAAATGAAACTTTTCGTTGTGATAAGTATTTTACTGGGGAAGTATGTCGCCGGACAGGAAGGTGTGAACAAGGCTCCCATTCACTACTCAGCTTCCATACTCACACAGTTACTGCAACACATGTACATCATTGACATAAACCTCAAGGAAAAGGTGGAAGCTTTAAATCCAATAATGTTTAAAGCTGAAAACCACGCATTTTACGAAATGGGCTATCTAATGGCAATTATTATTGAAAAGTAAGTTATGAATTCTTATTCATATGGATATGATGTTTGTTTTTGATTGCAATAATCTATAATGTGTAGGAGGCCCCTAGTTTCATCTCCTAGCTGGTTTTGGTAGCTGGCTACGACACGGGACTAAGGCGGTATAGATATATAAAAATGAAATACTGTTCGTTAGTCTCGAGAACGATAGGACCGAATTGGCTAATTATGGACTCTAATTAGCTGGAAGTTCAGAGAAGGTTTAAAAGGTGAATAAATATGAATGCTATCAGCTTATTTCTTACGATATAGTGTAAGTGGAGTGAGGTGGGTATATTTACCTCCGGAGCCAGGTCACGAGTTTGATTCCAGCTTATATCTACAATGTTTAGAGACGTTACCATACTTATAGTGATTTACTAAATACGTGTATGTATCTCTCAGCAAACGAAGTGTAGGACGCCCTCAGGCAAGGCAAACTGATATGCGCAAGACAGCTGGCAGCTGGATGCTGGAAGCTGAAAACAAATCATAGTGACGTGCAATTGGAGTGGCATATGTCTAGCAGTGGATGAATATGGGCTGATGATGCCTATGTAATTATGTATGTATAATAGAATTGTCTTTATTATCTCGCACTCTATAATACGTATGCAAGTACATAGGTGAATCAGTCTCTGTCCCGCATAGTATCTAGGATATCGTAGGATTAGGACACCGCGTGGAATGCCTCTGGTTCTTGCCCTATGCTCATATAGAATTTTCTAATACCACTTCCAGATATCGGATGATGGTGGAACAAGTGAAACGACCCAGAATATACAAAGCTGACACTCTGCCAGAAACATTGATGCGACTTGAGGAAGTACAAAGGTTGTATTTCGAAATATGGCATCTTTGCATGATGATGCACGAAATACCACCGAAATACGGCGAGAGAATTGAAGTCTTTGACCGGAAAAAGATGGAGGAAGAGAAAAAACGTCTGGAATTGGTAAAGTATAAACTTACTTTTCGCATAATGCAATTTGCAACAACGCCCGGTTTCCAGAAGGCCATTATATATACCTTTCTAGCTTTTACTTTTTGACGTTCAAAGTAAGAAAGAAAAGACGATACTTTTTAATGCCCGATCAAGTGCACGAAGACTGAAAAGAAAACTGTGTCTTATAAAAAACTGTCTCTTACAAGCTATCTAGCTGTGTCACGAGATCAGGATATTACATCCCCCACCCTTTGGCATGATGCTAATAAACTTTGTTTCCTCCGCAATCGACAGATCTCTGCACCTTGCCGTTTGCGCGCTCTTTTTACCCTTCACAGCGTGTCACGAATCTGGCCAGTGCCGTGTACCTATATCCTGTTGTAATTTAATAAAGGGCTGATGTTGATTTCAACAATATCATATTGAGAAAATATATTTTATCTCCCATTTGTTTTGTGCTTTATAATCTATTAATTTAATTAATCTACGTGGGCATTTGCTTTAGCAAGTGCCTCTGTCTTTGGGATTAAAAGGCGTGAAGTGTATTTTTTTTAAAATTAATCTATTATATAAAAATGGATTGATGTTCGTTAGTCCCGCTAAAACTCGAGAACGGCTGGTGGAGAACCACTGAGAGTGGAAGTTCAGGGATGGTTTAAAAGGTGTATTTCATCCAATACAAAGGTGACTTCCTATGGCAAAACAACTGTTTGCCGAGACAACTAGTATGTAAATAAAAAATGAATCGCTGTTCGATGGTTTCGTTAAAACTCGAGAACGGCCTGACCGATGTGGCTAATTTTGGTATTCAATGAAAATATAGAAAAGGTTCAAGAAATACACCATATCTCTCAAATCGGTACAAATCGGGGGACAGTTAGTGTTGTATATTTATTCTGTTTTGGCGTGTACCTAAATAATAATAATATTTTTCTCTCTTTAATACACAGAAAATTTATACAAATCTAATAATTTACTTTTAGGAGCTACTTAATAAAAAAATCGACGAGGAGAAGAAGCGGTTAGAAGAAGAACAGAGACAGAAGGAGTTCTCCGAAGTTCAGAGCAGATATGCTGCGATGTCGACCGGCGCCATGGTGGCTGATGGAAGTGCCTCCCCCACTCGACGGACCAGGACCAAGTATACCAGGTCCAAGAAACGGAAGACCATCAGTCGACATACTGTAGCTACAAAAAACGTGACCCGTATCTGGTGGCCATTAGAATACGGGTGGGAAATTCCGGACCCATGGAGATAGACAAATTTTGGATACATTTTTGTACGCCCACCCATTTCATTCAATTAAATACCCTCTATAGTGTAAGACGATTTACAAAGTTTTATAATAACTGACAGTGATGGGGTAGTGTCAGACTCCTTCTGACTAAAACTCCCCTGATGGCCTTCAGCTTTCGCTGATGCTGGACGGGTCCTAGGCACTCAGAGGACATTCTTCAGGCCCCGACCACCCACGCGCGACCAGCCCCAGGTCTCCACTGCGGATTCCGTGTCACGCAGGACCCGTCCGCTCCCTCTCGCGCTCAGCGCTTGGCGAGCATAACTGACCGATGAATTTAATGAAAAATGTTGCAAGACTTTATCCTACATTACAGTTAGATACAATATAGGTATCAGTTTTGATCATGGTCGGCCAATAAATTGGTATAGAAATCTTTCAGTAACTATCTTTAAAAACTGTTTTGATGACACTTCCTGTGTTAATAAAACATCAATAAGGTTATTGTATGTATTATCGCAATTAAAAAAAACATATTAATGTCATCTACTATATAAAAATAAGTCGGGTTTTCCTCCCTGACGCTATAACTTCAGAACGCACGAACCGATTTCCACGGTTTTGCATTCGTTGGAAAGGTCTCAGGCTCCGTAAGGTTTATAGCAAAGAAAATTTAAGAAAAATTTCAACAGAAAAGCGGGAAAACGAAACGAAGCCATCTGGTGGCGAAACGGAGTTCGCCGTGTTTGCTAGTTAGATATAAGGGTGTTAGAATGGTTAGACCAGATCCTAGGTCGTCTGTACCTACCACGTCAGTTCATATCTATGCAGAAGTTAATTATAATTGACTGTTATTACTTTGTTCTAATAAAATTTGTCTCCGAATATCTTCAAATTGATTTCAATAGGTCAGTCGGTCGGCCGGCGCCTGATAACGCTGGAATTTGCGGTTACCCTATTAGTCGATATTGTCGTTACTTGTCGGGTCCTTACCACTTAAATGTACTTGCAATGGAATATAACAACAGAATAGACGGAAATTAAATTGAAATTGGTCCTGTGGTGACGGCGAATAGAATACATGTGTCACAGCACCCCTGCCCACATTTTCCCGTCTAGGAGGTGTGCGAGTCGACAAAGGAAACCTTCCATAGGACAGGCTGTAGCGCTCTCTGTCAGTTAAACCACAACTGGCAAATTATTGGCATTTACCCTCAAATGATCATGGAAATCATTGGGGGAGGCCCTCGTCCAGTAGTGGATGTAATGTGGCTGATGATGAATAAGTCGAAATGAAGTAGTAGAACGTAAGAATATCAATGAAGCGAAAGTGGTAAGTCAGGACCGTGACAAATGCAGATATACAATCGTTATCCATCCCTTCGGGAGACAGGCGTGGAGCATATGTATGTATGTATTAACTAGTTGGTATATGTAAGTTCACCATGAAGGACTTAAATAAATTTAATTGGCATGTTGATTGGCAGAAACACGCATGTACATTGTGCCATATCAGACGCCGCTATCGGGATAGTCTCGCTCGCCACGCACGCTGCGTTGCTTATTTTATACATCTTATATAATAAAATTGTAGTCACTTTATACATCTTAGTACTTACTTTTAATTATATGTTGTTAAAGTTTTTCTTTATTCTCGCCCGTTGTGAGCGGTATTTCCTGACCTTCCGCCCTGAGACCCTCAGGGAGGGGAAGGTTCAGTGTCTTCATTCTGATATACAGAGCCTCCTAAAACTTTGGAGACTATTGTACAAGTGTGTATTGCAGCCTGCTTTTGTAGTATGTGTATGTTTATTTTATTGTTTATTTGGTTGGTGTATCGGGTTAGGCTTTTGGCTATTATTCCTGTTGCTCCTATCACTATCGGTATTACTATTGTAGTTGTATTCCAGAGTCGTGCTATTTCAGTTTTGAGGAGGTGGTATTTACTAAGTTTTTCTATTTCTTTAGCTCCTATGTTGTAGTCTGATGGTACGGTGATGTCTATGAGGTATGTGTGGTTTGTAGTTTTGTCGATGTATATTATGTCTGGTCTATTATGTGCCACTGTAATATCAGTTTGTACAGGTATTTCCCACATTATTTTGGCTGTGTTGTTTTCAATGACGAATGGTTTTGTGAGTGAGTGTTTCCACCAGAGTGTTGGTACTTCAAAGTTGTGTTTCTTTGCTAGGGTCCAGTGTATATATTGTACTAAATTGTTGTGTCTTTTTGTGTATAGGGTTCCGGCTAGGTTTTCGCATCCTGATGTAATGTGGTGGATTGTTTCGTCTTTGGTATGGCATAGTCTGCATTTCCCATCGGTCTGCTTCTTCTGAATGTCCCTTTCATGCTGTCGGGTAACTACTGATTGGTCTTGTATAGCAAACACAGATGATTCTAAGCTAGGCGATATGGGTTGCTTTTTTAACCACCGAAACGAGGTAGGCTTGTCTATGTGTGATTTTTCTAGTACTTTGTTCAGTATTTGGCCGTGAAGCGGTTTGGATTTCCAAATGTTCAATCGTTTCTTTAGTGTAGCTGTTTTAATTTCTCTATCTGTGTATGTATTGTTTGGTTGGAGACCTAGTTCTTCTAAGAATGTTTGTCCTTCTGTGGCTATAGAATATTTGTCTCGTGTTTTGTCGTGTTCTACTATTGCGTTAATTAGGTGGTCATCTTTCCTATCAATGTATTGTTTGAATTTTATTATTTGAGTTTTGTACAGTGTTTCTATATTTATCAATCCCCTCCCTCCTTCTTCTACCGGTATGTATAGTCTTTGAACGTCGGATTTTTGTTGGTGTGCTTTACTCATATTTAGTATTTTTCTGGTTTTAACGTCTAGTGCTTTGAGATCGGTTAGTTTATAATTAATAATGCCTATGGAGTACAGTAGGACGGGAATAGCGTATGTGTTTATTGCTTTGACTAGGTTTCTTGAGTTTAGGTGTGTGTGCGTAAGAACTTTGAGTCTTTTCACATATTCTTGTTGTACCTGCTGCCTAAGTGTGACATGATCTATTTTACCAGATTCATGTACTCCTAAATATTTGTATGTCTGGTCACTAGTTAGATGATTAAATGTCTCTCCACTTAGGAGTACGTGCCCAATTCCCTCACGGTGTTGTGTCTTTCCAGATTTGATGACCTGATTATGTTTGTTCCTTCATCAAGGAAAAAGTACAGGACGTGGGTAGCGGAGCCCCAGGTACTACTTATAACATAAAAACTTGGTAAATTTGCTTGGTAAAGGATTGTAAATCTATCTACTTAAATATTTTGCTATTATTAATCCGAAATTAGCATGGAAACGGAGCAATGTATATTTAGAACCAAGATGAATCACAGTTAACACCACAATAGGTATATATAAATAAGAGGAGCGGTTGTAGCGTACAGTCGTAGGGTTTACAATTATTACTAGTTCGAGACGCAGCAAGAGGTAATTAAGAGTATTACTTAGAAAAAGATGCAATTTCTAAACATAATTATCAAACTAATAATATATTGTTACGTACATACGTGGGGGGGTACGGATAGAAAATTACACTATTACGAAAATCAAGAATTTTATTTTAAACTTTATTCCGGCACTGTAATTACACAAACTAATTACAATCGTTATACTAAAACCGCTAATAAATACTTTTACAATCACACAATCACTTGTTATCTCTCTTTAGGTAGTTTTCTCTCTTGATGTTCACTATAACTCGATCGTCGCTCTTTATATACCAACGGTACACAATCCAGAACATAAGAGTAGGTTCAGGTACTTTCTCGAGTCGAAACTTCTAATAATAATAATTAAATACCTAACCGTAAAATTAAAATAGGGATTGTTTCAGATAAGATAAAAAACAAACTAAGTATCTTAAAACATTGTAGGGCCGACACTTTAAAAAAAATATACACCTTTACTCTCAAAGCGGGGTAGACAGAGGCACTTGCTAAGCAAATGCCCACGGTTCACCAATCGTATTTAACCCAACGTGACAAGGGGTGAGCCCATCGCTGTTACAGGGTTCGTACACCTTGTGGTGTGCGGGTTTCATCACGATATTGTTCTTCACCGTATGATGTTGCGTTGCGAACTCTGAAAAAGATAGATTGTGCTAATTTTAGGAGCGCATGTGGCCTAGTGGTCGGGTGCATGTGCTGGAGGCACATGCACCCGATCGGGATGTTGTAGAATCGTGAGGTTCTCTACTAGGAATGTACTACATGCTCTACTAAAAGAGAGAACCTTTTTTTAGAGTCTATTGAATTAACCCTTACAGGGATAACAGGATTACATCAACGTGCGTTGTCGATGTGCTCCTGTTGTCTTAATTTGAGTGTCCACGAAAGTGTTAATGAGGGAATTATTTAAGTGCGTCCAACCCTATATTGTTGTTAGCAGTGCAGTGCTCTGTAAGCAATACAATACGTCTTTCCTATATCTATACAATACGATGTCAAATCAAAAACTCAAAATCACTCAGTCAATGATATCGAATAACTTTCCTCAAGGATCCCGATGGAAAAAACGACAAAAGATCTGTAACTTTGTATGAAGAAGTGCATTTTTTTAGTTTTTGACTCAATACAGTCAGTTTGCGCAGTACAGTCTGAAGATCTTCATGTCCGGGTGAATATGTACCTAATGAACAAGTGTGCTCCACCGTAGACCACACCGCTGCTTAACATCAGGCAGGATAGTGGTCAAACGCTTGTTCATTGCGATAAAAAAAATATTTAAAATAATTTATCATTGAAATATATCAATTCATCATCAGTAGTTGTCACAGTGTAACCAAGCTACTCCGAGGCGCCTAGATCGTTTTATATTATTTATTTTGTACCAGACGTTACCCGCAGTTTATCTCGTACCTGTGGGAAATTCGGGATAACGTAGAATAAAGTAAAATAATAAATTCCGAAGTATGAGCTATTGTTGTTGATATATTATTGTATTAATTATTTATTATATAATAAAACTGCTACTTTGTCTGTTACACCGTCAAGGAAAGGGTCAATAATTATTTCATTTATTTATTTTAAACTCATAACTCACCAATGCCTAGTTCAGTACCTACATCTTTAAATTTAGTTAAATAAATACCACATACATTGAGGCATAGAGTTGCTCTTCGATGGGAGAGCACGTACTGTCAGGACAATAGTCAGAGCAATACATTTCCGTCGCTTTTCAAAATGTCGGGCTTAACAAATACTCTTGGACGCCCCGCGATTTCATTCGCGTAGTTTCAGTATTGTATACCAACACCCTCTATTTAGTAACGCGTCCCATTTGTCAGGGATAAAAAGTAGCCTATGTCGTTTCTAAGGGGTCTAAAGATTGTCTGTGCCAAATTTCATCAAAATCGGTTGAGAGGTTTAAGTAAAAAAGGGAAAGCGTAACAGACACACAGACAGAGTTACTTTCGCATTTATAATATTAGTAGGGATTTCTACAGTGTCCAGCTCCGGTACTGCTATATTTGCGTGTTTAATGAACGAGTTCACAAACGCAATGATGTACTGTAGTCTCACTCAGATTAACCTGTATTTAATTATTATTTTGATGGAGCATGTAAGTTTGTCAGTTAATTAAATAATTCGTTATTTATAATGTTAATACTTGTAAAAATTTAATATGTAATATTTTTTGTTTAAACGTATATTTTATTATTATTTACTTTTATACAGGTGGGCCTTTAATGATGTTAAAGTGTGTGTAAATAAATAAATAAGTTCTTTATTTGAACTCGGGTTTGTAGCCCATTTGACATTGGTCAAGTAGTTTTTCTTTTGTAAATTATGATGAATCTACTTATCAGTTTCAATACATTATTTTTCATCACCAGCACATTACAGTAATTCTACCATGTTAACAAAATAGTGACAGCGAAAAATTAAATTTCAAAAAGAGAAACAAAGAAGCCGTTTGTATCTCGTCGCTTTCCGCGCACAACTCTTATTAATATTTTCAAAGAAGTATTACTTTACGGAAATATCGACTAAGCGACCATTTCGAAATTCACTTAAAATGTATAATTAGTATTACTTCTGGAAGTCCTTGACACATTTAAAATGTAAAGGGACCAGGGAGGATCGGAAAAACCCTATGAAGTAATACCTTCATACAATAAAATGTTATTACCGATTCAATCTTTAGAATTCACGCTGTTATTTAACTTTAATGAATATTCAATCTAAACATGAAAGCTTAGGGAGGAATTGAAGTAAATCTCATGATAATAGGAATAAACAAAATTATTGACGTTTACAGGTCGTTTCACTTACCTAAATGGCAATTCATTCATTGGGTATCAAACCCAGTAATTTTGTACAAAACAACATACTGTCAATATTAATTCTAAAAACTGAAAAGAAACATTTTTAATATACTAATATAATTATTTTATAAAGTAACCACCTTTGACTAAAACTTACTTCTGGTTTAGCATGGGATTTACACAACAATGATGTCACACCGGCCGGCTGTGGCTATGTCTACTATCCGTGCAGAAAAAAAAGACTGTGCTATACTTGCATGCTGTGATACGCGCAACGAACCACCCAGCGTCATGTCTCCTCGAGAATGCGAGTGCGGTAACTTTCCTATAACATTTAACAGTCTTGGGAGTTGCCAAAAACAATTTGATAAGGATAGCGAATTTGATATTAAAAATCAACATTTCGACTTGGACCCAAAATTCTTCGTTTGCAAACATCCGATCTCCACGATGCGACATATTTGGGTTCACATCTAATTTGGACCCTTTTGTGCACGTGCCCAAAGTTGATTTCGCCGGGCGATTTAGAAGGGGGATGCTGCGTCTTCATATGTATTATTCGCTAGGAGAGGTGCGGGGGTTACGTCTGCGCAGGCCCGCCCGTTCGATACCAGTCTCGCTTGAGATCGCGCTCCCGCAAGGCGCCCACTCGCACCACCGCGTCTCCCTGCCTTCAACCATCACCGCGTAGGTTATTTCTACAAGACTGAGATTTTACTACGGACAAACAGTGTTAATATTTTCGTATTCGTATGTGAAGAATTTAGTTTATTATTTAAAAGTTACATGTGAACAGTGATTGGATTTTGCCGACGCAATACAAACATCTTGGAGCGGTCTCTTCCTGATAAGGTAGTAACCACTTCTTGTCCACAAGTAGTACTTTCCGTGCCACGGAGCGTTGATGTAAGTACGTAGAGTCCACGCCGACTCGTAAAGTCATCGTTTTTCATGAATCGCGGTTGTAAATATCGACCCTGACATTTGGCAGCAGTCTTGTGTTTACAAGATTAACTAGAATCTCTAGACATGCGCAAAACTTTATTGTCAAACACACAACTTCTATTGTATGAATTCGTTCCTTCCTTCGGGAGACGTTTGTTAGGGGAACACGTAACTATCCGACTATTGTACTTTGTGTATCGGAATGGTATTCTCATTTGATTGTATTACACAGTTAGTAGTAAACATTATTATTGGTGGCACAGTTCATAAAAAAGAATTGTGCACACCTTTAACGAACACTTAAGTGTTTAGCGTGATGACGTTTATCTTCTAGCTCCGTCTACATACCACGAATATTCATTCAGGTGTGTCGGATGGAATATTCGTAGGAAGATCATAAACCTAATAGATATTATATTTAAGCCGGTATATTTCTATTAAAAAGTTCACAAGTGTGAAGATATTTTCTCCATATCAGTAGGTATGTTTTTTTCAATTGGAAACCTGAAAATGTAGAAAAAATATGAAAAAATTACGAACACATAGGTACAGCTCAATTTTGTTGAAAACAATAACCCAAAGCCAAAGCTCCGAAGGTAAGTCGATAGCAATTCGTAATGAAGTATTTAATTTAAGCTGGTCGGATTATTTCATCATCCATAAAAATACACTTGCGTACTGTTAAAATGCCGTGTGGTGACGGCGAACACAATACATACTGTGTTACCACCCCAGCACAACTTTCCCTATCCTCGGGGTTGTAAGAGGTGACCGAGGGAACTCTCAGCAGCGGCGTCCTCTGTGAGTTAAACCACAACACCACTGCGATCGTCAACCTGTCTGCCAATCGTGGCGATTATTGGCATTTCTCCAAATTATCATGTTTATCATTGGGGGAGGCCCTCGTCCAGCAGTGGACGTCATGTGGCTATGATGATTATGAAAGTCAACAGAAAAAAAAATTGAATTTTCATGTCACAATTTATAACTAAAAAAAACATAACTCTGATGTCACTTCTAACCTCACATTTGGAAAAAGGTATAATTATTAATTGAAAATGGCAAGTGCATAGCTCGGTATATACATATTATGCAAAAACCTGCGTGTCAAATGCTTGTGTGTTCGAGCGTGAATATACCTACTAGACGTATGTATACCGATGGGTCTCCCTTGTAAAAAAAACAACAATATGGGAGAGTTGTTATAAAAATAAATATTCATCCATACAAAATAGTTTTTTTTTTGTCTCGAGAGATAACTTTTTGTATGGTGATGGAAATTACGTTCTTCATTTCCCCGCATTGTTGCCTTAGTAAAAGATTTTGGTATTGACGAGTCTAACAATGTTTCTAAGACCATTGCTCGGGGTTCTTTTACACGCAGTAAAACAATAACATTACTGTCTACCTACATAATGACATTCATTATAGTTTCAACCTTAGGACAGTATACCAAATTCTTTGCCGATTGTATCTGGATATGAGAGTCGATGTATTTCAGAAAAGAAGATAGAATTATTTTTAATTATTCCTGAATATTACTATACTTTTCATTATTTGTTTCCTTATAGATTTAAACATAAATTTGGTAAAAGAAACGGTTATAAATGGATAAAAACGCGCGAGGGTTAACCTAACCTAATACAATTTAAATTTACAGCGAATATAACTTTTTAAACGCAACTTATAAATTTGTGTTACGACTCTCATTACAATGATAAACGCCTCTAATAAGGCTCTTAGAGCCGCGGGGCAATAACTCCAAGAATATAGTAACGGCCTGCAATATGTTACAAGACCGCATAAACTGCCAAAGGTTTCTTAGGACGACGCCTGCACAACAAACTTGCATAGGTGGGTACCGGTTATGAACGTCGTCGCTAACCAATACTGCCTTGGCTCACCGCGAAGTCATTTTCTTCAGATCATAATTGTTATCAACGACAGTACAGTCATACGTACGTACAGTAATGAGCTGTTTTAGCGAAACGTGTCGTAATTATCATTACGTTTGACAATATATGAAAATACCGGTGCTTTTATCCTATAACTTTTTATAAACTTGCATACCTATAGATATTTTAGTATAAACGCGTTATTACTACATCATTATTTTATTATATACATTTATTATAATTTTATATATTATATTAGGTTATTATAGGTCTACAAGAACTGGTTATTCCGTATTAGATATACAATTGACAAATTAAATTGAGCTTTGTGTATCTTCGAAATAGCGATTCCGCCATTATTATAAGACCCTTAGTTTCAAACTTCTAGCTCTAAACCTTGACAAAATTGTCATAGAACTTTTCAACAACTTACAATTTTTTTTTTATTACAGAGTAACCTAATATCCTTTCTCAGCCGCAACAAGATCAAATAGTGGTAAAAATGTTTTTGTCTGAATTCAAGTTTTTTTAGTTCACACAAATTTAATAAACAAAAATACATCAAAGGCGTTTAAAAAAAAAGAAAGTAAAACACAGTCCATGATTCTTATTACACAGGAATTTTGATAGTAAGGAGCAGTACAAAGGGAATTATCTTTAAAAATAATAATATAAAAGAGCGGGTCGAAGGAGTAGTAGAACGAAACAAGTTAAATCTCTTTCGTTTTCAATATTTTGGACAGATTGATTTTTATAGAAAACTTGTCATTGGTTTGTCATTGCACGACAAGTTTTATTGAACTAATCTGATTGTGGTTTTGATATCGAGCTTTTAAGTTTCAACACAATCTTTTTTTTTCATTTTCCTGTGGACCCCGGGTTTTTTTTCCATTAGTCAAGTATTAACTCTTTCTCCCTTACCAATAAATGCGTTATTACTTATACAACGGTTATTATAGGTCTACAAGAACTGGTTATTCCGTATTTGACATACAGCTGACAAATTAAGTTGAGCTTTGTGTGTCTTAGAAATAGCAATTCCGCCATTATAAGTAAGCCCCTTTGTATACAATAAAAATAAAATAATAAAAATAACTTCATACTTCACGCCTTTTTTAATCGCAAAGCGAGGTAGGCAGAGGCACTTGCTAAAGCAAATGCCCACGGTTCACCGAGCGTATTTAACCCAACGTGACAGGGGGTGAGCCCATCGCCGTTATAGGGTTCACACACCTTGTGGTGTGCGGGTTTCATCACGATGTTGTCCTTCACCGTACGAGCGTTGCGTTGCGTACATAGGCTCTGAAAAAGAGTCCCATTGGTACACGTCCAGTAGCCGGACTCGAACACGCGACCTCCCGGTTGTAAGTCAAGTATCCGACCAACTGGACCACAGACGCTCTTTATGTATACCTCTACAATAAATATTATAAAAATAATATATTTTCGGTGATGCGACTGTGCCGATTGTCAATCGTCAAAGACGTGACAAAAAGTGTTGGGGAAAACGAGTTCTCTCATGGAGAGCGCGTCTCGGCAAACGCAGTGTAGGACGCCCTCAGGCAAGGTGGACTGATGATATACGCAAGATGGCTGGCAGAAGTTGGATGCGAGAAGCCGAAAACAGATCACAGTGGCGTGCAATTGGAGAGGCCTATGTCCAGCAGTGGATAAGTATGGGCTGATGATGATGATGATGATGATGTGAGGGTGCATCATCACATTTCAATGCTGCGTGGAGCTTTACACGGGAATAAAAAATGGATCAAATAGGAATTTCTCCTCCGTCCTCCTACTACTCCGTCCTTTACTTCTCACTCTCACTACATTATTTTTCATCACCAGCACATTATTACACTAATAATTAAAAATTGTGTGAATGTGGTGGACATTAACACAATAATTGTAGCGAAAGATTTATTTTGACAATAAAAAATAAAGAAGTCATTTGCATACCATCGCTTCCCGCTGAACACAATCTCCAACACAATCTTATTCGAATGCTCCAATTTAAAGGTATTTGACATTAATTTTAACCGATAAATAGATGCCTACTTCTGCCGAACACTAAGGCCCGAACTTTACCTATGGTGTCACAATAAATTATATATGTACTCAAGCGTCACTTGTCCAAAATCCGGCTCTTGTACACCTACACGCTTAGAGCGAGGTAAACGTTACTTGAGAATATATCTTGAGGACAAAAATCTAAATCGAAATAGGTTTATTTCATCGTTACAAGTGTTATTACATAAATATATACAGTAAAGCTTGAAGAAAGTAATGTAGGTATGATTTGAAAAACAAAAGTAAAACGACCCGGTTCGAATTAATTTATTTTACTGGCAGGGAAGCAACTGATCCATTTTCAAATTGACAGTTTCACACTACGGGGACAATTTAGGATTGTACAATGAAGGCGTAATATGAAAATATTGAATTTAGGCTGAAGTGTTGCACTGCGGCTGTCCTTGACGTTGCAATCAGTCAACTGTTAGTAAACAAATGAGTCTATAATTTGTTTGTTGATTTTCCTTACCTTTTAGCTCATCGATTCATCATTCACTGTTATTTTGATCACAATAACAAACACAATTTATGTCGTTGTCACTTGTACATTGAGTTGTAAACATAATACAACATCGACGCCTCCCGCTGTCTGACTGTCCCTATGTACGCTTATACCTTTGAAACTACGCAACGGATTTGATGCGGTTTTCTTTAGTAGATGTGATTCTTGAGTGGTTGAGCCCATCTCAACCTTTCCACTACATGCACACTGCACACAAAGTTCTTCTTGCTCCCTCTTGCTCGCAACCTATCCTCTTTGCTTTTATCTTGCAGAGGAAGAAGAATAAAGGAAGAAACCGCACCGCGCATGCTCTCTAGCGCACATAGTGAAAAAAGAGGAATAGCGTTTTTTTTCTGTGGAACTTTGGAAAATATGATAATAATGCTTGTGATATAATGAAACTTTAAAAGGTGTGTGCGTCAAGCAAAGTGTACCACAAGTGCGAAGCGCTTGATGTCTCCTCTTCCTGCCGAACATACCTACATACCTAATCGGAACCAGCGAGCGCCGCAAGTTATTTATACACTTTTTCCGCTCTCCCATTGAGAAAGGTCCATATAATAAATTTTAGTATTTATAAGGATGACCAAGACTTAATCGGGAACTGGATTCTTTCCTTTTTTTAAAAAGTGAAAGAATTATATGGATGGATGTTAGTAACGTATGAACTCAAAAACTTCTGGACGGATTTCTATAATTCCTTCACCATTAGAATGTTACATCCCTAAGTAAAATGGGTTATATTTTATCCCCAAAATTCCACGGGAACCAAGAAAAACGCGAGTAACACCGCGCAGTACCACTAGTCAGTCATAAAAGTACTAGATGGAAATAATGTTTTTCGGTTCCCACTGGTACATAATAGTTTTTTAATACAAGCGGTAGAATAAAAAAGAGAAGTGAAAAAGATTATTTAAGTGCAATCAAAAGTATCTTTTCACGGCATGAAAGATTCTAAGAATTCTGAAACAATACTCAGCCCAACGCAGGTAGGTATTTTAAAAAGGATACACCTGCTACCCTGCTAGTGACATCATCAACAACATCTGAACCTCGCGGAGCTGAAACCTCTCCATGACGTTTGAAGAGACCTCTTTACAGCACCACAGGCTCCGTGTAAAATATTTACTTTCACGTAGCTACAGTAACCGTCACGTACAGTTATACAACACCAGCTTCTGTAATAATCCGGGGAAAGAAACCTAAGCAGTGACGCGGCCCATTGTTCGTCCACCTCAAAGTCAGACTCACGCTCCCCGAATATCCTGTACATTTTTTGACGCACAATACACTGCAAAGTCATCTCAGTGACGTGAGAAATAAAAGCTAAATTCACTGATATTGTTATTTGTAGTTATGCATGTTGATGCAGGAAGGTTCTCGTGCTACGCAAGAGGGGAGACTTGGCGCGTGCGCTCTGCTTCTGTTTTGTGAATTTAAGCAATTTTCTCTACTATTCATTATTGGCGTGAAATCGCCCCCACGACTACGCAGAACGTCCTCGAGTATAATTTCTACTATGAAAGAATTTGTACAGTACATTGTTATTTTTATAAAGATACCCTACTGACGATATTATTAAACAATTATTTCGTACCTAAAGGTCAGAAACCTGTCAAATTTGATAAATTTACCTATGTATCCTAATTTACCTATGTACCTACATGCCCACCCCGCTTTGGGATTAAAAGGCACGAAGAGTATTTATTATTTGTATCTTAATAGATTGAGATCAAAATATAATGTATTTACACGTGAACCGATAACTCTCTGATTTGCATTTTGTTTTATCCTGCTAGTTACCACGTAGGACTTTAATAATTGATGTAGGTTATAATGATATTTCGATGCGCGCTGGGCGCTGCGGTAAGCTGGATAATTAATTGTGACGAAGTTGTAATACTCATAAAGTATGGGACGGTGGTCAAAGTAAAACTGTGTGATAAGATCGAAATTAAAATACATAGTTTCATACCAGTAATAGATTACGTACCTACTCAAAGTAGGTATTTTAATTTACCGCCAAACATTTTTGAGTTTTCTATTGTTTGGTAGGTACTTATCATTTTTTTAACTTTTACTTTTTTTTTATTTTTGTTGTACTTTAATAGTTGTAATTTAATTACTTCAGCACCTATTCGCGTGTCAAATATCCATCTAATCCAACATGTACAATGTGGAATCTGGCTTTAGGATGGTCCTAAGATTGAATCTTCATGTGAATGACATTAGACAGGGATTGCCATCAAAACTGTTATACCATTTTCTTGGTCGACTGTGGTCTGGATTAAATTCAGGCTAGGCCTAAATCGGTAACAATTCATTAAGTAGGTACAAATAGACAATAATCATATAATTTTAGCCGTGCTCGCAGCTAATTTTGGTTGCGATCTGTAACTGACAGACATTTCATCATCCAGGCTGCAGTCAACGCGCAAATGTTCGCCGTTTGAACCCTATATTAAAAACGAAAAAATAAAACCTATTCCTACAGACTTCCCGATCAGCTGATTGCATTGTATGAAGAGGTGTTTGATTTTCTGAGTGGCATAAGGTTAGGTGGGAAAAGTTGTTTTTTATCATGGGCTGAGTGACTTTCTCGAGGCGATGCAGCTTGCAGCGCGGTGAGTCGCGTCGGGTCTGCTGTTGGCTGTGTTGCGAAAGCTTTAAACGACTTTGGCACATCCCAGCAGCTTTACACGAGTTGAACGATTCAATTGATAAACTCTTTCGCACCCCTATATCCCTCAGGTTTTTTACTCGGGGTCCGACATTCTCTTGATTGTTTATTAAATGGGATCAGACGAGTACGGACCCTAACTTGTACATTTTATCACGTAACATAAGTTATTTATGATACTCTACATTTCGAATCAGCAGTGTCCGAATGAAAATATACCGACCATATAATATGTGATGCCAAAAAAGAGCAAATATTATTGTGTCGTAGGGTGTTTTCTGCCGACAGCATTGCGTTGCCGCCGCCGCCGCCGGTCCGATGGCAAGATAACCCCTAAATTATGGTATTGATCGAGGGCATGTTGACATATGGAATTAAATATTTACGCATGCGGTTATTGGCAATATCTTACAGCACAAGAAAATAACCGATGTGTCATGTTGATTTATATTTTGTAAGTACATTAACTCCGTTTTTTTGTATTAATGATTCCCGCATTAAATTAAAATGGTAAGCGATGGTAAAGGACAACACTGTGGAATATAAATAACGCTTTACATTTTTATGAGAAAAAGGGTTAAGTGTATTTAGGTCAGACACACAACAAAACAGTCTCGTACGGGGCATCCTGTTGTATAATAATGAGTTAGGGAGCTTTTTCTATTAAAAATTAACTTCGGATCTCTATTTAAAGATACTTTTAACTTCCATACTTTGACCTTTTATCATGCTTTGAGAACAATTTTTAAAAAGTCTCACGGTGGGTAATATTTAACTTGATTAATGTCGTTAATATCTAGTTTTACACTTCCATTTTATTTTCCGAATGAGTTGCCCTTAAAAAATAAATACCTAATTAAATCCTTTCAGTAGCTTTAAAGAAATATATAAATCGTATCACAAACTTCATCAATGAAGCAAGGTTACAAAGAAGCAAGGCTTGATTTTGTTTGTTTGTGTGCATCGCTTGTCTCAGAAACTACTTGACCGATTCAAAAAAATCCTTTGCCGTTGGGAAGCTACACTATTCCCGAGTGACACAGGCTGTTTTTTATCCCGAAATTCCCACGAGATCGAAAAAAAAAAACGGTACAACTTGTATACGACATAGGCTCTCTGATTCGTATAAAAAAAATTAGCAAATGTTTTATTAAAATTTGTTTCGTTGCCGTGGAAACCACAGCAGACGTGAACAAGAACCTCGAAAATGTGACTCGGGTCCTCAGGGAAGAGGGTATGAGATTTTGTGAAATGCAGCGTAAGGGCAGGAAGTCAAAGCTTTCCGAGGAGACTTTACGGCTGATGAAGGAACGACGTGAGAATCCACCCGTCACTTCGACCGCAAGGCGGGCTCTAAACCAGGAGATTAGTAAGCACGTGCGGCGCGACCTCCGATGCTACAATACTCTTTCAATAGAAAGAGCGATTGAGCAGAATCGGGGGTCAAAAGTGTTCGTACAATCTCTTGGAAGAAGCCACCTTGCGAAGTTGACCACAGCAAGTGGAGAAGTCGTCACTTCGAAGCCGTCGGTCCTTTCGGAGGTTGAAGACTTCTATGGCCAGTTATACGCATCGCATGCATCTCGCCCTGATCCCGAAAATGGGGACTCTAGAGCCACATTGACACGCCACTCCACCGAAGACCTGCCAGAAGTCAGTACTGGCGAAATTGAGATCGCTCTTAGACAGCTCAAAAACGGAAAAGCTCCAGGAGAGGATGGCGTTACAACAGAACTATATTAAAGGCTGGAGGTAAACCGATATTGAGGGAGCTCCAAAAGCTTTTTAACGCTGTCCTCTTCGAAGGAAGAATTCCGGAGGCGTGGAGTAGAAGTGTGGTCGTCCTGTTCTTCAAAAAGGGAGACAAAACCCTGTTGAAGAACTATCGACCCATTTCTCTTCTAAGCCACGTCTACAAGCTGTTCTCAAGAGTGATCACAAACCGTCTTGCGCAAAGACTCGACGAATTTCAACCTCCGGAGCAGGCTGGATTTCGGAGCGGTTATGGCACCATAGACCACAACCACACAGTGCGGCAGATCATAGAGAAAACTGAAGAGTATAACCTGCCCCTGTGTCTAGCATTCGTGGACTATGAGAAGGCCTTTGATTCGGTTGAGATCTGGTCCGTTCTGGTGTCTCTGCTGCGTTGCCAAGTTGACTGGCGATACATCCAAGTGATAAGATGCCTCTACGAGGCTGCCACCATGTCCGTCCAAGTACAAAATCAGCAGACACGTCCCATACCATTGCATCGAGGAGTGAGACAAGGGGATGTTATTTCTCCGAAATTGTTCACAAATGCAATGGAGGACATGTTCAAGACGCTGCATTGTAAAGGACGTGGCATCAACATCAATGGCGAACACATCTCTCACTTGCGATTTGCAGACGACATCGTCATCATGGCAGAAACGCTGCAGGACCTTCAACTGATGCTGAATGACCTAGCTGATTCTTCTATACGGATCGGCCTACGGATGAACTTGGATAAAACCAAGGTCATGTTCAATGAACATGTTCTACCGGAACAGATTTCAGTACACGGCACCGTTCTCGAAGTTGTTAAAAAATACGTATACCTTGGGCAGACATTGCAGTTGGGTAGAAACAACTTCGAGGACGAGGTGAACAGGAGAATTCAGCTGGGTTGGGCAGCATTTGGGAAGTTACGTCGAGTCTTAACATCAGCGATCCCACAGTGCCTAAAGACAAAGGTCTTCAATCAGTGTGTCCTACCTGTAATGACATACGGAGCTGAGACGTGGACACTGACGGCACGGCTGGTCCCCAAGCTCAAAGTCGCACAGCGTGCTATGGAAAGGGCTATGCTCGGCGTTTCTCTGAAGGATCGAATCAGGAATGAAGTGATCCGACAGAGAACCAAAGTCATCGACATAGCTCATCGTTTTAGCAAGCTGAAGTGGCAGTGGGCCGGCCATATTTGCCGTAGAACCGATGACCGTTGGGGAAAACGAGTTCTCGAGTGGAGACCGCGTCTCGGAAAACGGAGTGTAGGACGCCCTCAGGCAAGGTGGACTGATGATATACGCAAAATGGCTGGTAGAAGCTGGATGCGAGAAGCCGAAAACAGATCACAATGGCGTGCAATTGGAGAGGCCTATGTCCAGCAGTGGACAAGTATGGGCTGATGATGATGATGATGATGACTCACGACATAGGCTGACGAAGGTGCTGTGTTTTGTGGGTGAGTAGATAGATTAGGTACCTATTTTTCGTAAAGCCAAGTTACCTATAAATAGGTGTCAATCCTTGGGGATTATTGCCTACTTTCTTAGAAAAGTCAGTGCACGCCACTGATGTGAAATGCACAGCACAAGGTGTATGAACCTATCACCCCCTGTCACGTTGAGTTGAATACGCTTGGTGAACCGTGAGTATTTGCATAGCAAGTGCCTCTGACTAGCCCTCTTTGGGATTGAAAGAAGTGTATTTATTTTTTATTTATGAAATCTTATATATAAAAATCAAAGCCACTTTTCGTTACAAAACTCCGGAACGGGTGGACCGATTTCGCTAATTCTTTATTTGTTGTGCTTATTAATGACAGCAGAAGTTCTTATGAAAGAAAAAATGACATCCACTGCAGGGCACAGACCACCCTAGACATTCATATTAATAGTTAAAACAGGGCAACGTCTGTTGAGTCCACTAGTTACATATAACGATAAATATGTAATAAAATGCGATAAAATACGGCAGATTTTTTAAGAGTACCTTCAATACAAATTTGTACATACATACACATCACGCCTTTCTCCCAGAGGGGTAGGCAGAGACTACAGATCTCCATTTGTCGCGGTCCTGACATACCCCTTTCGCTTCATCTACATTCATACATCAAATTTGTGTATATATAAAATACAAAATGACATTGAAAACCATCACTCGAAACTTCAACATTAGCAGAAAACTGGATGTGAACGTCGCGGTAGGGCGTAGGGCAAGTATCCTAACAGACAGAGTTAGTTACCTGGTGAGGGTCGTCGAACGGAGGCAGTTGTGGCGCGGCGGCGAGGGCGGCCAGCGCGGCGGGCTGCGCGGCCAGCGCGGCGCGGCGCGGCGACAGCGCCCAGCGGCACAGCGCCGACAGCAGCGCGCCCAGCTCCGCCCAGCGCCCGCCCCCGCCACCACCGCCGCCCCCGCCCCCGCGCCCGCCCGGCGACCACGCTGACATACACAAACACACACATTTCATTAGCTTAACCCATTAACGCCCAGAAGAATACTTATTCTTTAATCAATTTTGACTTTTATTACCAAGCAATAAAGTTTAAAATAATTTGTCAACTCCGAGTACAGTGGGTGCTAATGGGTTAAGGACTCACTTAGACACGCTCCATTTTGTTGTACGCAGTAATTTTTTTTATTGTTCGTTTACATATTACAAAAGTGTCTGAAGCTTGGATAACTTACCCAAATAATAAAAAAAACATACTGAAATATAATTGACAGAAGTCACCCTGGCACCCAGCCAGCGACATCTACTTATGTAAGAAATGTTTCGAGTTTGAAAATTCCCCTTTAGTCAATGGGAGGTTTTCTGACAGGTGGCTTATTACAGTTCTAAGAAATGTCAATAGATGGCACTACCTAGACAGGGTTGTCATTTCATATTTTTATTTTTTTGTTGACAATTCTAAAATGAGTTTCTCCTTAAGATCATGTCTGATTAGCGCCATCTGTGAGATGTTTTGGAACTACTTTTGACATATTTGAAGCTATCAGAAAACCTCTCATTACCTTCCTTGGTAATAACTCTATTATAATAAAAAAAAACCGCATCAAAATCGATTGCGCAGCTTTAAAGATATACGCATACATAGAAACAGACAGCGGGAGACGACTTCATTATTGACAACAACATTTATAACAAAACATGGCGTCTGTAAAGTCGGTATACGGGCAGAAGTTTGACGTTGTCACGTCAAACATTGCATTAGTAGTTGGCACAGTCGCTTGCGGAACGGGACAATGACGTCATCTTTTTCATGCGTGCAGCTCGATACTACGAGTTATTAAACGATGTCACGTTAAAAAAATGTTGAGGAAAACAAGTATATACCATTGAAATCGCTATAATTTTCTGATTATAGAGCGTCCTATGTGTGGTCTAGTTGGTCGGATACTTGACTTGTAACCGGTAGGTCGCGGGTTCGAGTCTGGCTACTGGACGTGTACCAATGGGACTCTTTTTCAGAGCCTATGTACGCAACACAACGCTCGTACGGTGAAGGACAACATCGTGACGAAACCCGCACACCACAAGGTGTGTGAACCCTATAACGGCGATGGGCTCACCCCCTGTCACGTTGGGTTAAGTACGCTTAGTGAACCGTGGGCATTTGCTTTAGCAAGTGCTTCTACCTACCCAGCTTTGGGATTAAAAGGCGTGAAGTGTATCGTTATCGGACTAACCCCACGTCCTCAGTGCACGAATGAATACGACGCGATGCGATGCGTTCCATACATTTTGACGTTTGTCACGTGACATTTTCTGTCAAAATGTATGGAACGCATCGGATCGCATCGTATTCATTCGTGCACTGAGGACGTGGGGTAAGAAAGAGTGGGTCGGGACCCGAATTCGTCCTGTTTATTAGCTTACCGTGTATGAGGATGTCCATGAGTCGTCGCAGCAGCGCGAGCTCGTGAGGCACGGCTGGTGAGTCGCGTCGCTCCACCACGAAGGCGACGGCGCGCGACACCGTCGCTCGGTATCGCGAGCACAGCTCCGACCTCGACACCGTGTCGCTCGTTAGGGACACCGCTGATGAGAGCACTGCAAACGAGGACATAATGTTACTTACTAAGGGGGGTACAGTCAGGCCAAGAATCTGCTCTACCACCCTAAGGTTGAAACTCATATGAATGTCATTTTAAACATTAAGGTTCATTGTTCACTTGTCACAATATACCAACTCTACCTTATTGATGTTTTAGTGACACAGGAAGTGTCATCGAAACTGATAGACGATTTTCTTGGCCGACCCTACATAGCAGTGGCATGCACTGGCTTTTACATTTACATTGTTAAAAAGTGGGTTTATATTTTATGTATGTTTATAATATTTATAATACAACACAATTGAAAAACAATCGCGGGCGCGCACGCGGGTCGCAATGCAAAGGTGACGGCTGAAAACCAGGACCCACCCGTCCCCCGCGGAGTTCCACGGAGGAGCTCTCTCCTCTGAGGAGAGTTCGCTCGGTCGTCTCGTACGACCCCTAAGACGGAAAATGTTGGCCTGGAGTGGCGATACAATGTATTCTTCTCGACTTCACAAGGCTTTTAAAAGTAATATTGTTCACCGGGTATATAGGCGCGAATATAATCAAAGACAAGCTCGAGCTTACCTTTGTTATTTTACTCGAGACGTTTCGACGCAGTTGCATGCGTCGTGCTCACGAGTGGACCGGTACAACCCAGTGAACAATATTGAGTTATTAGTAATGTAGTTGTACAACTGAGGAAAAAAAAAAGGCCTTACAAAACGCTCTTACCTGTGGTGAAGTAATTGTCCCGTTTAGTAGTGTGTGCGTGCTGTCGCTCGTCGAGGCAGGTGAGCGTCGCGTCGTAGAGTAGCGCCTGCAGCTGCCGGGACACGAACCAGGTACCCTCCGACTCCAGATCGTCGTCGCTCAGCTCTATGTATTGCAGTAGGTAGTGGACTTCCAGTAACGTCTGGCGGTTAAATAATGAATGAATATACTCTTTATTGTACACTACATTACAAAATGTATAACTTAAGGTTAGAAATTTGGTAAGATTGCAAATGGCGACCTTAACGCTGAAAACGATTTCTATTTTTTGATTGCAGGTAACCTAATTAATATACACACATGAAAAGTGTCTAGGGATCAAGTACATTTTAGAAGATTGCGATCAAGAATATATTTTACAAAATCTGAATTCATTCATAATTTATTCAAAATGTGATAAGTCATTGATACATGCATGGGGAATTAGGTAAGAGACCAATCTAGAAGATTAGATTTGATTTCAATAAATTAGATTTTTTTAGAGCTAAAAATGTTCTTGATCCCTAGACACTTTACACTATTTAGATTAGGTAAGTAAAAAATCATATGTATGCATTGCAGTTAAGCGGATATATTTGTTTTTCCTCTTATTTCTATACCGTCTTTAATTTAATTACTATGTGGATCTATCCAAGACAGAAGACTAGACCCGCCCGGGATCTAGCCCAGTCGATTCTGGATTCCACGCATCCCGGTTCTAACAGGAGTCACAGTGTTGGAGAATATCCCAAATACATATATTTTTTTATCTCTATGAACAAGCGTTTGACCACCATCCTGCCTGATGTTAAGTAGCAATGTGGTCTACGATGGAGCACACTTGTTCATTAGGTACCTATTCACCCGCGACGCGATATGTCGGAAATACACTGTTTAGACGACTGTTAGAAGAATTGTATGTAACTTTGTGAATAAAATTACTAAACAGTGTATGCAAAGGTAAAGGACCGACTTCAACCAGTAAAATTTGACATATATGTGGTTTTCTCATGGATGCCATTGTCGGAACTGAACCAAATTTATATGGGACCAAACGGGAAGAACTAGCTTTGAAATAATACAAAAACATCCAAATCGGTTCACCCAGGCGAAAGTACTGAGGTAACAAACATAAAAAAATACAGATGCATTCAGAACCTCCTCCTTTTTTGAAGTCGGTTAAAATATTGCCATAACAAACCTGCATATGATGCTGAGACATGACAGCCTTAGACGCGATGGCCCTGGTGACGTCGGAGAGCGCGACGACGAGGCGGTCGCGGTCGTCGCGTGACGTCACGCGCGACATCTCGCGGGCTGCGCGCGCGCACGTCTCCGCTATCGCCAGCTCCGATATCTGCTTCAGCGACGCCTGCGGGGAATTGAACCTTGTCATGTAACTGGGAAGTCAAGTGCCATAAAGTGTTTACTAAATTGGCACCCAATTCAAATCTATTGAGTCTTTGTATTATTGCGGTCCTGCTCAGGCCCCGATGAAGTCGCTGGTAGCTCGCGGCAAATGAAGATCAGGAAGACCGGAACAGGGTTGATGTGGGCGATTGCTCGCAGTATAAATAAAATGGCTGTTTCTTGAATAGGTGCTGTATTCTTTCAGTACAATCGCTGTGCAGTGTTACAAATATGGTGGTTACAAATCGATTTATAAGAGTTGGCACATTCACTATTAAATCAGAGTGAAAAAATGGAGATTTCCATATTTAGATTGTGAAATATAGGTACTTACCTTATCAACAATAAGTTTGACTAGTGCGATGATGTCGAGCGCGAGGCGCGCGTCGTGCAGCGAGCGCGGCAACACCGCCAGCAGCGGCGGACTCAGCTGCAAGCTCTCTTCTGTCACGCCGAGCCACACCTCCTCCTGTATACACACACAATACTTCATGTTCATCTAAATATTGGGCTGGTAATCATTTAAATATATTGCGTGTAAATGGACCCCGAGCTTGATTTTCGCGC
>SJJU01009185.1:0-10601 GCA_012932125.1 Conopomorpha cramerella | reverse complement strand
GTCCCCTTCGTCAACTACAGCAAAAAGGTGTTCACCCGTAACTCAAAGGCGCTTGCAACCAGCATCAGAACTATGGTATGGTTTTAGGGTAATTATAAGATTGAAAAGGGCATGCTTCGGTGGTTTGGGCATATGGAGAGAATGGATGAAAGTCGATTGACGAAAGAGATTTTATATGGGTGATGTAATGGGCCGGGTGAGTAGAGGTCGCCCCAGAAGGACATATAAAGACCAGATTGGTGATGTCCTGACCGAAGGTGGCGTGAAAAGTACTCGAACCGGAGGTCGTGTATGAAAAGATGTATGAATGTAGATGAAGCGAAAGGGGTATGTCAGGATCGTGACAAATGGAGATCTCTGCCTACCCCTCTGGGAGACAGGCGTGAAGTGTATGTATGTATGTATAATGTTTGCGAAAGAGGAAGAAGCCGTCAGCAGTGGAACGGCAGTGGCGGCGTCGCGTCCCACTGAATGTTAGCTCGAGCGCTATCATTCCGCCGAAGTCCGCTGTCGGAATGTCGCCATTCTCAAGCGTATTATTTGAGGATCGTTTGCAAAGAGATATTTGGTATAGGGAATTGGAAACTCTTGAAGAACTATTCCTATTTGTCTTTACATAATAATATGCGAACAGTTTTTTGTTGTTAAGCATTGTTTTAGAATACGATGTGATTAGTTATCGGTCATCGATTCTAGCTGATTTTAGTTAGTTTTCTGTAATTAAAGACAATGCGGGGCAGACATTTCGATAGAAAATAAATTTGTCCAATGAATTTAATAATA
This sequence comes from Conopomorpha cramerella, assembly GCA_012932125.1. Lineage (NCBI taxonomy): Eukaryota > Metazoa > Arthropoda > Insecta > Lepidoptera > Gracillariidae > Conopomorpha > Conopomorpha cramerella. Next base: position 9,818 of record SJJU01009185.1, on the reverse strand, counting down.
TACCGCGCTAAATTAGAATTGGTTAAATAAGAATGTCGGGATGAAATAAATCAAAAATGCTTTTCAAAAAAAAAATGTCCGTCATATTGGACGTCAATTTATTTTTAGAGTTATGATCGCAAGTCCTTTCATTTGATAGTAGCCACCCGCCCCGGCTTCGCACGGGTGAAATGGCAATATAATACCAAATTTATTTATAGACAACGTTCACAGTGTTTTTGTCATTAGTCAATAGAAACGTTTTTATTTTGAGATGAGAGATTTGAAAAAGCGACATATAATTGACAACTTTGCATTTCGAATGGTAAATGATATTTTTATTGAAAATTGAAGAAAATATAAAATTATTTGACCCGTATTTTTTTATTCGACATAAAAATAATGTTTTCATTCATGATTTTCACTTTTAATATTGATTTTTTTTCGAAAGAGCGTAAGCGCCATATGACGTCACTATTATGGATACACAGATCAAACATAGATAGAAAAGAAAACTATAGCTGTCAATGTCAATTTTCAAGTTGTAGTCTGTGCAGATCGTTGTTTTGTTTACTTTTGGTGTTAGAAAGGTGTGTTTATTTATTTGCTAGCCACGTCGAGTCAGACTAATATTACACCTAACATTTCTTTTTCTCTCGTTCAGGTTGATGCATTTTTTATCGATAGTAGTGAAATACCGTGGTTTTAGGTTTATTCCAAGAAAAGGTGGGAAGAAAATAAAACTACCTATTTTTGTTTGTTTTGAAACTGACGATTCTTCTGTCACTAATATTGTCAATATTATTGATGTGTAAAAAAATAAGGATAGGCTTGAATCCCACCATATTTCGCACAAAGTAATGACGTCATCATAGATATTTCACTTTTTACGTATTATCTCCGAATTTACGCATCTAAAAAATATAATATTTTTTGTACAGCATCCTGAAACGAAAATACAGAAACGGTTTTTTTATTTATACTGCCTATTAGGTATGCAAAGTTATCAATTGGCCACTAAAAAACACTCAACGTATAGTCCTCTATGCTCTCCAATAAGAACTTTATTTGCAAGGATTACGACATTATCATCATCGTCATCACCAGCCCATATTTGTCCACTGCAGGACATAGGCTTCTCCAATTGCACGCCACTTTTATCTGTTTTCGGCTTTTCGCATCCAGCTTCTGCCAGCCCTCTTGCGCATATCATCAGTCCACCTTGCCTGAGGGCGTCCAACACTCCGTTTGCCGATACGCGGTCTCCACTCGAGAACTCGTTTGCGCCTACGGTCATCGGTTCTACGGCTATTATGGCCGGCCCACTGCCACTTCAGCTTGCTAAACCGATGAGCTATTTCGATGACTTTGGTTCTCTGTCGGATCATTTCATTACTAATCCTTCAGAGAAACGCCGAGCATAGCCGTGTCCACGTCTCAGCTCCGTATGTCAGTACAGGTAGGACATACTGATTGAAGACACTGTGGGATCGCTGATGCTAAGACTCGTCGTAACAATCCAGCTGAATTCTTCTGTTTACCCCGTCCTCGATGTTGTTTCTACCGAACATTTCGATAGAAGGCACACATATTTTTGAACAAGTTGAACGGTACTGTGTGCTGAATTCGGTTCCGCTAGAACATGTTCATAGCATATGACCTTGGTTTTATGCAAGTTCATCCGTAGGCCCTGCAGCGTTTATACCATGATGACCATGTCGTCTGCAAATCACGAGTGAGAGATGTGTTCGCCAGTGATGTTGATGTCATGGTGTCATAACTGTTTTGAAATCCAGCCTCTTACGGTGGTTGAAATTCGTCAAGTCTTCGATCAAAACGGTATGTGATCACACTTGAAAAGTTGTAGTCATGGCTTAGAAGGGGAAAAGGTACTCTACTACTCCACGCCTCAGGAGTTCTCCCTTCGAACAGGACAGCGTTCAAAAGCTTTTGGAGCTCCCTTAAAATAGGTTTACTTTCAGCCTTCTATAGTTCTGTTGTAACGCCATCCTCTCTTGGAGCTTTTCCGGCACTGACTTCTGGTAGGTCTTCGGTGAAGTGGCGTGTTAATGTGGCTCGAGAACCGATTCTGGTCAATTGCTGTTTCTATTGAAAGTATATCGTGGCATCGGAGGTCGTCGCGCACCTGCTTACTAATCTCTTGGTTTAGACGGGCTCTAACTTGCGGACAAAGTGACGTGGGCGTCGTTCCTTTATCAGCCATAAAGTCTCCTCAGAAAGCTTTGACTTCCTGCCCATACGCTGCATATCACAAAATCTAGTACCGTCTTCCCTGAAGACCGAGTCAAATTTTCGAGGTTCTTGTTTACGTCTGCTGTGATTTTCACGGCAGCGAATCGATTCCACAAACTTAGCTAGAACGCTTCGGATGCCATTATGGATAGGAGCATGGTTGGCTGGAGCCTGGCTTTCATCAGACGGACACGTTCAGCCTTAAGGTGCACGCCTAAGATAATATAACTTTACTCATTCATTCATGCAAGCTTACTTTTTATTTTAAATTTATTAAAACAATTTCAACACAAAATTCATATTCTTAGAAAATACGGTTCAAATTTGAATGTTAGTAATTATAGTAATAATTACACATTACCATTTTTTTTGAGCATGAAAACACACAAGTAACATTCTCGAACATTTATTTAGTGACATTCAAGAAGAGAAGTATGAAGCATTAGTTGTTATTTGACATTCATTCACTCATTTGCATATTGTATATGCGCATATAGATAAAGCGTAGAAATTAAAACTTTATAGCGCCATTCAGGACTGGCGGCAGCGCGGCGGCAGCGACATATTTTTTGCGTAACGCGTTTTATTCCACGTGCGATATTTTTTAAACTAATAGATAAAATAAAGGAAATAATAGTATACATTTAATATCCTAAACAACGTTTTATATTTGATAAAGATTTATGTTATCTATACCATATCCGCTTCGCAAATATGTATGAAATACATACATTGACATTAAAATGATTATTGTGAATTAATTGTAAAAAATAAACATATCTCGGACATTTTTGTTGACCTTTTTAAAACCTATGATTGCTTGAACCTAGCCAGCGCATGAAAGAATATACCGTATGTTACCGATATTTTCTCTGACTTTAATTTTTAGGCTAAAACGTAAATCATTTAAAACATATCCCCAAAATTAGGTAGGATTTTGTCAGCCATCTTGTAAGTGCCATGTTGGAACATAAAAGCTTTTAATAAAAATACAGTTTCCACGATTATTTAAAACCTATATTTTACGGGTTTGATACTGAGAATTTTAGACTAGACAAACGCTTCTGGCCATTCGATTTAAACTAAATCAACGTAACTGTGGGTGCACTGAATGGCTTTTGTTGTAATAAGTACAGTGAACGTTATATCTAGGTTTGGTTAACTGTTAGACCGGTAAAAAAATCCGACGTATACAGAGGTAACGTCTGTCTCCCAGGAGGCACAGATTCACGATCCAGTCCGATTCACGATCAATCGATACATCTTTCAAATCCTTTGATAAACCAAAACTTTTGACCCATCCCCGGTATTGCCTAAATCTCTTACCCGCACTGTGGAACGAAAGCGGTCACAATTATAAACGATATTGATAGTTGTACTGTACATGGATACGAAAGCGTACATTACATCTAGATAAGGAACTGATACACATGCTAGTAAGCTTTTGCAGCGATTCCCGTAATAATTCTTATTACGAGTCGAAGCTTCGAGATATAAATTGACCGTCTTGGTGGTTACTTGCCGTAATAGCCCCAAAAGCATGCCACTAAGTAGCATGTCTATCAGTACCTATACGTTTGATACTAGCATAAAAATACGACTATTGTGAAGGTTATAAAGATTTGATCGTATTCCTTTTACAATTTGGAGATCGGAATATCAAAAGATCGTCTCTTTTGCTATGTTGAGCATCTTGCTCAACATAGCAAAAGCGTCTGCGCCGTACTACGTCTTAGAAAAGTTTTTTAAATCACTATTAATCAGCGTCAGGTGCAGTAGATCACATCAGGTGTTAAGTTAAGGTCACATGACGTTAAGCAGAGACGTGGTCTACGATGGAGTACACTTGTTCTTTAGGTACCTATGAACCCGTGACTTGAAGAACTCCAGACTATGCTGCGCCGGAAACACAGACTCCGGCAACTTGACTTACAACTTTTTAAAAGAAAATTTCCGTACCGAAAAGACAGTTTTCGTAGTCTAGGTAACTGTACACGGACAGAATACTCATAATCCGATCCGTTCAACCAACTTAGAATACCGAGATGCCGCAAGCCTTTTGTGCTTCACAACACCAATTTACATTGATCTCCCTTAACAAAGAAATACTTTACAATATAGGCTTCTTTGTGTATTTTCTACAGTAAATTTTGCACGACCACGTTTTATCCTATCACCGGCCTGCAGTCCGCAGCTGCGCTAGCTTTGAAAACGTTAGCCAGACTCTATGTAGAGATGTTACAACACTTTTAATGTGAGTATCTAGCTTCTATCCTCATTTTGATCAATGAAACAATAAGTAGTTTGTTAATTTGACCCAAGCTAGCCTGCACGCGCGTCAAAAATTATACGGCAAAGAACGAATACGGGCTGTGTTTATTTGCTATGGTCACACATCGTACGATCATACATAGTTTATTTCAACAAATCGCACTGGTATGTCTTGTCTATGTTACTAAGGTAAAAAATATTAAACGTAAATCTAAATTATAGATTAAGAACCTTATAACATAGAGATGGCTATACTCTATCTATCTAATTGGTTATTTAGATAATCATTATCATCGTCAGCCATGTCCACTGCTGGACGAGAGCCTCCACCAATGATTTCCATGATCATTTGGGGGGGGGGGTATACCAATAACACGCTTGTCAGCTGGGTTGGCGATCGCAGCGGTTTTGTGGTTTCACTTATAGAGAGCGCTGCTGCCCGGCCTCTGGTGAATTTCCCCGGTCGCCTCTTACGACCCCCACGACGGGAAAAGTTGGGCTGGGGTGCTGACACTTGTATTCTGTTCGCCGTTACGACACGGCTAATCATCATTCCATAGTACAAAGCAAAGTCACCTTCCGCTGTCTGTCCCTATATTATGTCCATATGATGTTTTTTATAACTACGCAACGGATTTGGATACGATTTTCTTTGCGAATGATTATTGAGGTGTCTATATGTATAATACATGCACATAATAATAGCAGGGACATTGTTAATGTGTTCGCCGAGTCTACTAGTAGTATTAAGTAATTTACTAAGTAATTCACGAGCACATTATTTTCTTTAAATAATATTAAAGCGTATAAGAGATATACTAGTTGCTACAGCTAATTTTAGCTAGATGATAGAGATAGCACACTCGCCAACATTTTGATCATACTAAGACAGAAGTAAAACCATGCCTCTAAAACAGTTCGCTTCTAAAGCACTTTCGTGAAATAAAGATTTCACAAATCTCTAATACTACAACTACAGGCAAACATTTTAACAGAGAGCCCGCAGGACTGCTTGTAAATAATCAAAAGTATGAAGTAATTAAACAAAATATATTATAACTAGCTGACCCGGCAAACATTGGTTTGCCAAAATAGGACTTTTTCCAATAAAAAGTAGCCAATGACCTTTCTCAAGATCTAACTATCTGCATGCCAAATTTCATTTAAATCGGTTCTGTAATTTTGGTGTGAAAGCGAGACAGATAGACAGGGCTACTTTCCCATTTATAATATTTACCTGGAGAACACTCTCAAGCGCATATATACTCTATCCGGTTCCCTGTTAAATTGTTTACCTATAAAAATCGTAAACAAACAACCAACAATACAAATCTTTTCGCTTTAGGATAAGGTTAAATATAGTACCTACATAGTGTGCTATCAATCTCTAGAAATGCAAAAACTCACAATTAAACGCCGCTAGATCCGACTAGGTTTATTTTTTCGATCTTGTACAATCAACTGATGAAATTCTTTTGATGCATTCCCTACTGCGTTCCCGCCGTGAACAGTTTCATATCCGGCCAGGCTGCCTGTGTGCGCTCGAACATGCGGAAACATTCCCGCACCACCGATGTGGAATCGGGGAAAACGGTCTGAGGAAAGTGTCAATATATACTGCGTGTAAATGGACCCCGAGCAATGGTCTTAGCAACGTTGTTGGGTTCGTCAACGTGATTGATACTTTAACTACGGCGACAATGCAGCGGAAAAAAAATCCATCCCTAAAAACATATATCATCATCTAGAAAATGTATATAATAAAAGCTGTTCAGATAAACGAGCCCAACGTTTCTCGCAATATATAGGTACAGGAAGACGCCCTGATCATTCCATGCCACATTCATGCCTGTCAGAAGGAGCCTGGAGCTAATGATACCAATTTCTTTTTTATACTTCGAATAAGGAAGCATTTACCCACCGTCCTGCCTTACGTACTTCTAATCTTCTCCCGGATAAATCATTCCACTTGCGTGAAGAAGAATCCTGGGACCGCCTTAATTTTCTTGATTTTGATTACCTACCTACTTAGTTAGGTACGCTACGCTACCGCCGAAGTCATGGCTGTCGTATCCTCAAGAAAAGCAAATAGACACGCACGTCTTCAGAGTTTGCGTGGTGATCGGCTTATCACAATCTTGAACCAGCCGGTGGCAGAGTTCAAGAAATATACTAGTCATGTAGAATTATGCCGGAATTTCTTCCAGTGCACGCTAATGCAAAGAGCGACCTTAGTGATATCTGGAATGAGAGAGGTATTGGGCTTACCGCTTTTCACCGATGTAAACGTGTCGGTAAAATTATCCTGAATACCAACTAAAGGCTAATAGTGACGTAGATTCTGTCCGCCCTATAAGGGACTAGCCGACCCGGCAAACGTTGTTTTGCTAAAATATATTATTCCTGTACCTGTGTGATTTTTTCAAAATACTGTCGTATTAAATCATGACGAATTTCAAGCCTCGAACTTTTTCACTTTAGACTTGTCATAAATGCCAATAGATCCCGTCCCCGTGGGAGTTTCAAGAATTCCTATCTTAGTGCACCCCTACGGAAGTCCCTGCCAAATTTGAAGTTCCTACGTTTAGCAATTTAGGATGTGCGTTGAATGTCAGTCAACTTCTCCTTTTATACGCAATTTGAATTAAGGACGTCAAAATATATTGATATTATTTTATTAATGCCATTCTACTTGTTTGCATGTCCATAGCAGGAGCATTTGACTATCGACTCCAGCAAGTACATACTCAGCACGTGACATGAAATTTAATTAAATTGAAATCTGATTACTCTGCCGATGCGATGTGAAGAGGCCCTTCATCTAAAATAAACTAAATAGAGGCATCCTGTTTGACGTCATCCAGTATTACCTATTTATACTCTGTTTTCATCTATGTGCTTCACTGTCAGAGGGGTAGAAAGAGACAAGCAATTTCTATTTGCTAAAACCCTCACATGGTACTAATCTATATCAGTTAAAAACTGGTATAACATGACACTTCAGGGTATTGGGGTAAAATGGCTCGGATTGGTTTGAAAACTAAACTCATTAGTCTTAATCTGTCATAAAAACTGTCGTCTTTTCTTCCTTACTTACTTTGCCTGTCCAAAAGAGACAGCTATAGATTTAATGACAGATTATCGCTATGTGCCTTCCGAAATTCTTCCTAAATATCCAATATTAGGATTATTTTTAGTAAGAGAGCCCCGTATAGTAAGAATACTGATATAACCATATAATACTGATAATGGTTACATTCAAAAAGAAAAGGAAGAGTTACGCTCCAGTCTCAGGCAGTCCTTTACAGTAGGTACGCAGTTAAAATGAAAGCTACTTTGTTCCCAAGCTTCCATTCCTTATCGACAGTTACAAAGTAGTAACGGAAAGCAGACATTTCCAACAGCCCTGGATCAGCAATAAACCGTAAAGCTGTGCAATCAGAGTGGCCTGTGGCCGCAATCTCAGAGCTGTACTCTGGAACTGCCTTGAAGCACGGATCTCAGCTCGAGTTTCTTTTGTCCCGCTCTAAACGTGTTTGTATAAAAGGGACAAAAATATGTTCAGACGGCATTTCAGTACTGATTATTGGTTTCGCAGCAGGCCCGTAGCTTGCTTGAGTATAGTTTGTCTCTTTTCCACAAACGAGATTAGAGCGAGACAATCATTACTTGGGCAGCGATCAGTGCTTGAAGGCGATGCTCAGAATAGAGCTATAAGCCCGCACGCGACACACCCAGGGCTTCGAATTGATCATTATCGTCGAAACTGGAATTGCGTACGGGAAGGTAAGTAGGCGGACAATGTTAATAAGACTTGTTTAGTTATATTTGTAACTGGTGAAGGCTGTTTATTTAGATACATCTTTAAACAATGTAAACTTCAAATAATGTAAAGGTATTAATCATTGGACGGTGCTTATTGGACGTATCTAGGTGTTTTATTTATATAATTATAGGTATATTTAAATGAAAAAAAATTATGAGTAAATATAAACTGTTCAAGTTAGACGCTTGAAATTTGGGATGCAGGTACTACAGAACTACGCGATTGAAATCGTGGGACGTCCACTAGTCGTATATATTTTGTCAACCGGAGCAAATTTTTCTACCCCAGCTACGTTACCTACCGAATTGTTAAACTACGTGCACATGTAGTTTAACAATTCATTGCGTAAAGTTGCATTTACGTCGGTCGGCCTTATAAAGTTTTACTACTGTTGTAATAATTACCCGGTGCTGTGGTGACGGGAAACAGCTTTACAAGGTTTATCACAAAAAAAATCTTTAAAAACTAAGTGCGTTTATAAGGATATAAATGTACTTACTTAAATATAGCCTATTTGCCGCCAGTTTAATAATAACATATCGTACGCATCTTGTCCCACAGGATCTATAATGTGGGATATTATTGACGGAAATCCTCACAATTATGTACTAAAATAACCCATTTTATGGTACATAGGTTGCAAATTATTGTGCAGATAATTGCATGAAAATAAATTTTCTATATCTGCTCCCGTGAATTAATTACAGCTGTGGCTTAAGAGTCTGACTGAGGCCTTCATTCTGAAACGATGATCTGTAGGTATTCGTGTAACCTTCCGTTCCGTTTGTCTCTTTTACACCAACACGATTAGAGCGAGTCGAACGTTACTTGAGAAGAGTTCTTCTGTGCTTGAGGGTAGTTTCAGAATAAGCGGTCTTTAGTTCGATTTCAATACCAAGTAAGTACCTACTATTTTTTTTTTATTTCACCGTAAAATCCGTACGCGCTGTTACTACCAATAGCTACACTTAAACCTAAAATCTCAAATTTTAAGTGAATATCCCTTATAGGAAATTATGCAATGGCCGCTCCTTGAAGATGAAAACAGAGAGAGAGAGAGAGAGTGAGAGAGAGAATGGGAGATTTGGATAATCATTTATATTTTAATACAAGAGCGTTAGCCTGGGACAGCCCTATGTCCAGCATTGGACGTCAGTGGACTGACACGATGAATGTAATGCGTTTTATTTTTTGTGATATTTTAGGCTTTTGCGCGCGGTGTCATCCTAATCCTGGTCACCTGGGTATCCATCCAGCCATCTATCTCCCCACCAATATTTTCCATGAAAACGTAACAAACACACACCTTCGCAATGGGAGGTTTTCTGACAGGTGGCTTATTGCAGTTCTAAGAAATGTTAATAGATGGCACTACCTAGATAGGGTTGTCATTTCATATTTTTATTTTTTGTTGACAATTCTAAAATGAGTTTCTCCTTAAGATCATGTCTGATTAGCGCCATCTGTGAGATGTTTTGGAAGTACTTTT
>SJJU01009183.1:0-18498 GCA_012932125.1 Conopomorpha cramerella | reverse complement strand
GATGTTGTCCTTCACCGTATGAGCGTTGCGTTGCGTACATAGGCTCTGAAAGAGTCCCATTGGTACACGTCCAGTAGCCGGACTCGAACCCGGGACGTCCCCGGTTTGTATTGGTAGGAGGTAGGAGTTAGGAGTTGGGTGAGTAGAGTTCATTCCAGGAGGACATACAAATACCATATTTGTGATATTCTGGCGGAAGATGGTGTGAGAAATACTCTAAACCAGCGGTCACATAATATGAAAAAGTGTATAGTAAAAAGTATCAAAATTGGCAGCCACATATCCTAGACCCCAGAAATATCCTAGTTCTATAATGATGAAGAGCCGTTATTATTGCACTAAGCTAAAAATAATATCATATATATAACACATACCATCATCAAGGAATTTGAGATCAGACTCATTAAGTGTTTGATCTCTAAGGAACAGCTCTTTGCCAGTGAGTTTTGTCTTCTCTTTGCTTTCCTTTTCTCTTCTCAGTGCGACACCAGTTTCTAATTCAAACTGTTTCCTCCATGCTAAGAATGATTCTACTGTGACTCTTGTGCCTTCAAATCGTTTCTGAAAAATAACATAATGATGTCTATTGTACTTAACCTTTTGACCAACAGTTATTTTAAATTTGTAACTGATTATCTGGAAGAAATCGATCTGAGCTATAAATAAGGTTGCCTTTCTATTGTATTTGTTATAATGTTAGGGTGCAACAAGGAGTATATTAATTAATTAATTCAAAGTCTTGTGTAAAGACTTGTTTGCATAGGTGACAATAGTTTCTGTCAAACAACAACATTAAGCTGCAATACAACTTTTCACAGCTGATGAGTCCGAGTAAGAAACTGTCAGTGCTCATCAGTCCTTAAAAATGGTTTAAGATATAAGATAACAAACGAGTCCCAAAAAAAGTTCAAATATAATTACCTGCTCTGCTTCCTCCTCAGCCTTTTTCTTAGCAAGAGCCATTTCTTCCTTTTCCCTCTTAATTGTGTCCCATTTCTCATTAAGCCATTCTTGGCCCGCAGATACTAATGTGAACACCATAACCATACCAAGGTTCTCGTTTCCCTGAAATTCATAAAAAAAGCACATACATATAGTTCACACCTGTTTTCCAAAGTATGCACTGATCATGGACCCCGTCCCGCTCCCAGAAAATTTCTTTTGCCTCTTCCTACATCCAGACATTGCTTCTTGACTGTATCCTAGACATTTTCGGTATGCCAGCATCCTTTCTCAAAACTGGTAGATTCATGTAATTTTGAGTCAGTGGAGTACCCAGGTTCTGCTATGGTTTCCCAGGGAAATGGAGAGTTTCAACTAGCACACTATGTGTAGTGCATATTGAGTTAAGAAATGCTGTATCATCACCAACCATAAATTACCTGTTCAGTTAAATGTTCTAAGAGGGCATCTGCAGTTACATCTTCAAAATTTTCTTCATTCTCAATTTCTATGATGGGTAACTCATCAGGATACTTGGCTGTGTAGGTGAATGTGAGGCTGCACGCTAGACCTTCCCCTTCATCAAATTCTTCTGATTTAATTGGTATCCGAAATTTGTGGAAAGGTTCTTTTTCTAAAACTGTAACAATTGACAAATTTTAAATTGTTCTTACCGCTATTATTCACAGTATGTGCACACTAAATTTTGTGGTATCAGGTTGGAAATAAGTTTTTTGTGTAGGAAAAAATGTATCACTATACCAAGCTGTGTAACACAACAGTAGGAATTTATATATTGGGACAGTAAAAATTATATTGATGTATTGTAGAATACTATACATAGAACTAGGGTCTTTAGTAGTATTTTGTAACACAGCAGTGGTGAGGAAAATTAGTTTAAGCAAATAGTAGTTAAGTAAGCAGTGATGCACCTTAGGGTAGTTTATAGTTGGTATACAGGTATTGTCTGAGACGATGATGATCCAGAAAATAGTCCATGTTGTGGGATGGAATAATTCAGGGATGAATAGCTATAGGTAGATCTAATAGGCAGAAATGCATATGGGTGAATAAATGTTACACAGAAGTTTCAGCCCAATAAATGCAGAAAGTTAGCTGTATAGAATTAGTTACTAAAACATAATCTCCGTGGATGTTACACAAATTACTTACACAAAATTAAAGTCAGAAAACTAACCTTCCATGTCACCGCAGTAAATCGAATCCAACGCTTCGACCTCACTTGCCTGTTCATATTGGTAGTCCATTTTAAAGTAATATTCTTATTTTGTATCTCAGTACAAATACATCTATGCATGTAATATTAATTAAATGTTGTTTTGTGCAAATTCAGGTGATCTATTTTGCCGTATTTGCAGCAAGAACAGTTTTTTACTGACATTAGCGGAATGATTTGTAAACTGAAATTGACATGTTTTTTAAATCACACTGTACGGGACGCACTGATTGTAATATAGGTTTATCCTAACTCAGAGATGGGTAACTATACTACAATGAGGAGTAATGTCCACGACAATATGTGGTAAACATAGTTCATCACTCAGTTTTAATGTATATCTGATTGTTTTCGTCTCTGTCCTTATATTTTGTTGTGGTTTTGCGTACCCCCGGACCGTCTTTAGGATTTATGAATCCGTCGAACCTTGTGTCGACGGCACAAAAAATACAAAAGAACTGACAGATACATTGATTTTTCTGTCATATTCTATTGCAATCTCCTCAGTCAGACCAAACACTACAGGAAAACCAAAATCAAGCTTTGTTTTGATAAAATTTTCTTGTTTTTCTACATTAAGGTAATCTTATGATCGTTTAGTTAAAGCGTAAACGCCATGGAATCTATTGAAAACGTATCTACTTGTAATTCTCGCTCCGCCTCTGAACTGGACGAATGTGTAACTGAGTAAGTTTGTTTAGTACGAAATATTATAATATACTTTATGTTAAGCAGTGTTTGGACTAATTAAATTGGGTTTCAGAAATATGCAGAATTCTTCGAAGTCAAGCGACGAAAATTTGGCAGATTTACAAGAGCAGGTGATAGCAAATTTACAGAAACCAAATGTACCGAACATTAATGTTCCCGAAAAGATAGTTATATGTTTAGACCTCTGTCACGATAACCTGAGCACCGTATTCCGTCTGGGTGACGGATCATCATTCACCCAACTCAATATGTTTAGAAGAATTCTGGACTTTTTCTTACATTCTAAACTTGCAATAAACAAGAAGACAGAATTTGCCCTTATAGCTCTCAACAACAATGAAGCTCTCTGGGTGCAAGATTTCACAAACAACTTGAAAGAAATAAATAACACTCTTGATCATTTGGCTCCTGAAGAAAGTAAACAGCAAACATTTGACTTTGGCACTATTTATAAAGTTCTGAAAGATAAGATTCAACTCCCGACACTCCAAGATAATAATATCACACCACCACCATATGTTGTAAGGACTATAGTAATATATGGAAGATCGAATTGCCTACCGGTGATGCCACTGGAAGATGATTTTTTCCTTTTTCTTAAGAAGCACTTATATTTCTACATGGACATACTACTCTCACATGATGAGGAATGTGCTCAAAACAAATGCGAAGATGTCTATAGTGCATTACAGGATTTAGATAATGGATACTCATATGTATTTGAAATATCAAAGAGTGCTAAGAAAATACATGATTGTGCTGCCAAGCTGCTTGCCCACCCATTCCAGAGACCTTTACAGAAGAATACAGATTATAAATTTGGGAGTGCTGCTTAGAAACCACACTCCTTTACCAATAAATTTGGTGTAACTTATTTCAAAGTTAATACATGTGAACTTAAAACTTACAATTTAATCTTGGTTTAACTTTTAAATAGTTACACTGCTTTTATTGTTTAGGATCTGCAATGTAAGTGTAAATAAAAGATAATGTAACTTTACTTTTATATATTTATTTAGCTCCTCAAAGGGTTATTTATGATTGGTACAAAAGAAAAATTAAGGCTATCATCATAATATATCTAATTTCAGATACTTACAGGGTCCGTGTACTTGTCTAGAAAAGTTCATTAGGTGAAATGCTCTTCAAATCACATCATACATGTTTGCATAGTATGAAATCACATTAAATTTGAGGGTGGTCTTAAAACACCTTGTATCAGTAGTTTGATTATTTTGCAATATTGTTGAGTACAATGCATCTTATTATAATAGTGTGAAATTGTTCTGTTTCCCAAAAAATAACTGTTGTACACTGCCATAGTAGGTTGGTACAATCAATTATTTTTAAAGTAAAAACAGACTTTGTTATTGGAACCTACATGAAACTCAAATTTTACAAACCAAACTACTAAGACAAGATCATTCATAAAATTCTGATGAGTCACATTTGTTCTGTAGACCATGATATTACTAAACAACATTTGTTTCTTTTCTTTCTTTTTAGGAAAAGTGTGAGAGAATTATGTTCTATAGATCAAATTGGACATACCCATTCCGATACATTCAAAAGCTATTACATAACAGACACAGCCGATAGTATTATTACTTACTCTCATAACTCTAATACTCACTTTATATTGACCTCTTGTGGTTATAGCTACTACAAATGAGCTTTACAAAATATTATACAAAATGTAAAACAAAGCATTTCAAAGTTTAAAAAAGTACACAACACACACCCGGGATTGTAAAAACATTTTCTTTTGCAACACAACCAAATCACTTTGATATTAAACATTCAATTTAAAGATACTGGTATTCAGTGTAAATTGCAGTAAATAATATTATAAAAAAAAAATATTACACAAAAAAAATGAAGCACAGTTAAAAAATATTCATAAGTATTTACAATGATTTTCATGGTGTTAAAAATATTTGCATATACAAAAATCTCAAGAGAACTCAGTTCAGCTGTAGCTTTGCTGTTTTCCTGCCGAAACATAGTTCATCAAAATATACAAAAATGAAGGCCACAGATATCAACTACCAACACTAAAAGCACAATAACATTCGTTTTTGAAAATTATAATAATAACAATAAATAACACACAATCAACAATTAGATCTTGCACCAGCAGTTTAAAAATATAAGCACAAACTCGATGAAATAGATATACATCAAAATAAAATGGGGGAAAGCAATATTTTCCTCATTATTCCACAACACACTCAATCCAAATCTCATACAACTATTGTACAATTACAGTTGAGATCCTACATTCATCAACATTTGCATTACAGCACTTTGACTTTGACACCTAGTTGATTTCCATAATGAGAATTTTAAATATCATCGTCTATCAGTCTCCATACTTAAATATATTTACATATTCGTCACATTAAATTCTCTTTGCCTTTCGTCTCAGCATGACTACATGGGCTTATAGCACGAATCTACAATATATTGTAACGCGAATACGAACGCACTAACCTATATTATGAAGCACGATTACTACATCGTATTTATTGAAATCTATTTGCAATAATATGACTCCCAAGTTTTACAAAAATGTACCTAATCGATTTCAACATTACAACGATGGAATGATTAAAAAATGACAGAATGAAATTAAGTATAATCCGTAAAAAAGTTACAAAATGTTTCTTTATTTTTTTTTTGTGGTTTGATCCCATACATTATTCCATTAAAGAGCACATTGTTCAGTTTCGGGGGATGAAAAAAAATCCCGTTTTTATTCCGATATGCTCCTAAGTTATAATGCGAACTAGAACAAACAATATTGGTTTTGTATCATTGAAATAAAAAAAATATACAGTGGAAATAACATATAAGAGCTTATCCGATGCGGAAGAATATTTTGGCACTAGAACTTCCGTGAAATATTATAACCAAAGCCCGTACATTTCATGCCGTTGACGTAAAAAATGGGCACCACCACTACAACCTAATATACTGTGAAAAGTGCGTAACGTCTAAGGCATGGAAAGTACGTACGTTTGGCCAAGAAAGTGGTCTATCAATTTTAATATCAGGTTGTTGTATTGTGAGAAATTAAAATGACATCATGATGTTTATGAATATGTGGTTCGATTTAGCGTGGTAGATCAGATTCCTGGTCGATTCCTACCGTCCAGAACTGCTGAAGCAAAACACTGGAGTTTCGACAGTTATCTATGAAAATATTGATAACCGGTTATGTTCCACTTCAATAGGGAAGAAAACGCGAAGCTGGATGTAGATGGCGCTTCGTACTCTTGACCCATATGAACCAATGATAGTGAGGCAATCTGTCAAATTACTTGTAGTGTAGTGTAATTGATTAACCAATCGTGTTGTTTTGGGTCAAGCTATACTAGCGCCACTAGTTTATAAGTTTTCTGCCCCATTCGTCTTGACTGTAATGTTTGGCAATTCATTATTACATTTGCAGCAGATTTGTGACTGAACTAATCTCAGACCAAACACAACTAGACTTGCCGCGTACCACCTTCAGTATGTCTCTTTTCCACCAAAATGTTTGGAAAATTATGTACTGTTTGATCCAAACTGTCACTTTTACTACTAATTTAACCATTTGGATCCTGCATGCCCTGATACGCAGTAAAGGATAGAAGATATTGTCTCTTACTATTTCGCTATTGCATATTTTTCTTATCGTTGTCTCATTGTGTTCTAAACGTCAGTGTAGGAATAATCCTACTGACTGACAGACTGATAACAGTCCAGTTGTTTTTGGTCTGAGGAATCAATACTGAAACTGTTACGCATATCTTCTCGAACGTTTACTATAACTTATACGGACTAGTATAGAAAATAAAATCGTAATATGAAATGTGCTAGTCTCGTTTTTCATTGTACTTAGATATAAAAAGTACGAAGTTCTATAAGTTATACTAAATAATAATTTATATGGCCAAATGAGCATTCAAAGCATGATATCACAAGGGCGAGAACTAATGCATAGTTTCACTAACAACCAACTGAATGATTTTAAATTTATTATTGCATTTTATTACGACACGCATTTAATAATGAGTAAAATAATTTAATGTTACACAATTAATTCTCTAGGAAGACGGGACTAGATACAATTTAACAAAAATACTTTTAAATTAAAACCATGTTTAGATTTCATAATTCTTCGTGATGGAATGTGGAATGTTCAGTCTTTTATTTTAAATTATATTTGACTGATCGATAGATTCCGTTTCTGTGATGCTATTTCTGTAATAAGTAGTTTATTATCCTAATGCAACTTTATTTTACAAATCCTAATTGATAATACTATTTGTCTGTTTCAATATAGATACAACTAGACAATTACATAATATAATGACGCTATATCTATACAACTCTGTACCCCGACATTGAACGAATATCAGTTTGATTAACAATCTGATCGAAGATTGATCGTGTGGAGTAAGCAGCGCCTCTAGTGAGCATTTCGCGCAATTAAGTTACCTTCCATACATTATGATTGGACGTCGATCAGACCAAATATCAAATTGACAATTTTAATTAGTCGGGTACTGTAAGGCATGTAAAAACGTGAGACTTGCAGTTTTTAAACTTTCTATGTTGACAGCACTGACAATTTCCACTAAACTGCATTCATGCGCAAGTCCTCACTTGGTGTTACCATTATAGTGATAGCAATTGAGTATTTACCCACCACTTTTTGAGTAAGAATCAACTTCCCGTATTCAATCGAAGAAATAAAGAAGTATTATAGTAAAACCAAAAGAACATTAATGGAAATATTAATTTCGTTAATAATAATAGCCAAACTATTTATGTAATCTGAACTACATATATTGGTAGATCTGGAAATGATAAAAATAATTACTTTTATTAATTCCGTTGTTACTTTTTTAATATAATCTGTAGTAACTTATCTACTACAATTTCCGTTCTAGTATCGTTTTACATTTCGAGGAGTAACTAATGATTGAAGGTTGAGATATTTTATAAAGAACATTGTTTTAACTCAGAGATGTTGTGTTTCATAAAATCTCTCTTTAAGCTGTCAGTTTTGCAGTACTACGCAAGATTTCTCTTCATTAGTTTCGATATAAGTGAAAAATTGAGTAGAGTTGAGTACCTCAGCGGTGTTACGTTAGAAACATCATTAAATTATTTATTCGATTCTTGTCCGGGAACCTGGTTATATTGCAGATTAAAACTGTGTCACTGCATCTTCATTATAAACATGGAGATGACAAAATCATCTTACTGACCGTGGAGTTTACTAAACTCGAGTTTTAAATTCGAGCCATCAATTTGGCAGAGTTAAAACACTATTATACTCTATTGCTACATTAGTTAGACTGAAAATTTAACACAAAGTTAATAAAATGTTCAATTTAGTAAAAGGTAAACTAGGTTTACTGCAACCGAGTATAATACCGCGTGTCTGTCGAATTAATACACAACTTGTTAATGCGCAAACGCGTTGCGTCTGACGCTGCGTTTCACGCAGAAATGTTTGTGACGTCACGTTTATCGCTGCGGTGGGATAAATTCGAGGTGAGTCGATGGATCTTTAGGTGTGGAGTGCTTGATATTCAATATGGTTTCTTTTCTCCCTTTCTTGGTTTGATTTAGATGTTTTTTATAGTCATAATGATTCAATCAAAACAAGACTCGCTTTCTTTAAATTTGGTACCAAACTCCACGCGTCAAAAGACAATTGTAGCAGTGTAGTTGGAGCAGTCAGAAGAAGGCGCGCAGGGCGGCGGCGAGGGCTCGGGCGGCGTAGGGCGGGCGGGGCGCGGCGGGGGGCGGGCGGGGCGCGGCGGGGGCGGGGCGGGACGCGCGTCACGCTGCCTCGGGCTCGCCTAACACGGTCGTGCCGCTCCGCGACTTCAGCACTGCTATGTATGTGCGGTACCGTTTTATCTGCAAACGATTGTACAATTTAAGGTTAATTTCACAATGCTCACACGAAACGTGTCTTTGAAACCCACATGCTTTGAAAAAAAATCTTAATTATGTTGCAGGCAATAGAAAAAAAAACATTGTGTTTAGAAGACATTTTATTGAAAAGTACCAACTGTTTCTTTCGATCCTTAGTCAATCCTTGGCCTATTATATAAGGTTTCGCCTAAAGTGTATTATGAAAAGTGTACCAACCTCATACATGAGGTAAGCTTCCTTGTCGTGCACGTGCGCGGAGTTAGTCCTCTTGAGGGAGGCCAGCTCCTTCTCGGCCGCCGCCGCCAGTCTCTCGTGGCTCGCGAGTTGCTCCGGCTATGTGCAAAAAAAGTTAATATTGAAACCGGTTTGAAAATCGACTTTGCTATAAAATTACCAAGTATAACTGAGGAAAGAAAAAAGGAGGTTCCTTAATTCGACGGTGTATAAGCTCTTTTTAAACTTTTCACGGCAATTTATCAAGACAAAATTATCAACCGGCGGTCAAAAGGTTGAGAACAAACATCGCCGACAATATCGTTGTCGTTAACCTGAATAAATATGTCAAAGTGAGGTATCAAATGAAAGAGCATGACACGTATATTTACAATGAAAATTTGATAATTTGTTCAAAAGTTATGAGGGTTGAAAATTGGGAAAAAAGTCGACTTTATATAAATATGTTAAGTGGGATATGAAATGAAAGGGCACGACACGAACATTTAAAATCGGGTTTTTTTTTTTAAATTTGCAATGTTGATATAATTATGACGATTCTCTATTCTGATCATGGCAGAGCAGATAAATAAAGTGGAGCTTTAAAAAGTACAGTACCTACTGGATGATGTCGGTTCCTTTTTCTTTAAAATTATGTGCCTACCCCTCTTTGGGATTAAAGGTGTGAAGTGTATTTATTATATTTTTTTTATTTTTATGTGTTATTTGAGTCTTTTGACTAGTAGGTATATTATAGGATGGGATGGAATCTTTGTAAAGATGAAGTGCAAGGTCATCGGGACAGTGGGAGAGCGGGAGAGAGCGGGAGAGAGCGGGAGAGAGCGACTGACCAGATGCAGCTTGGTGCGCGAGCAGGGCAGCAGCGGGCGCTGGAACTTGCGCTGGCTGCCCACGGCGGCCGGCAGCGGCGCGCCCGACCACGCCGCGCACACCAGGTTGATGCTCTCCACCCACGACACCAGCTCCTTCGCGTCGCTGCGGGGACCGCACACACGTCACACACCGCCTCATCGTCGCACATTATATACCTACTATACTCGTTTCCAGACGATCATTTATCCTCATTTATAAGGATCAATCACCATGTCTTACGGAGAGTTACTTGCGATTTAACCTTTTATCATAGATATCGGACAAATCAGGCCAGTAATTTTGATGTCTACAGTATTCAGAACAGAATTCAAAATCACGAAAACAAAAAAAAATTGCGGATATACCATTAGCGATTAAACACAACAGTTTATATTTCAAATAAAATATTATAGTCTATTACAGCCACGTTATCTATCTTCCTATGTTTCGCCGAAATTCGTTCATCTTTTTTTTTGTTGTAAACTATACATTTTTGTTCTGTGAGAGTACAGAATTTGTTATGTCTAATTATGATCGCACAAATCTTTATGTACGCTAAAATACGAACATACTGAGTTGAATACGTCAACTATTGAGGCAACGTTTTAACTTTCATGAATATGGTGAATAACGTAGTAAATACTTACCTAGTTTGAAATAAATACTCTGCTTGGTCCGCTGTCCGCAGTCTGAACACGTGTTGTTTCTTCGTGTAGTCTGTTGCTTTCGTCGCCAGTGCGTGGTGTATCCTACGTAGAAAAGAACATTACAATAGTCTGATTTTTAATCGTTAAATATGGTTTCTCAACTATAATGTGTATTTAGACAGTAAATATTGTGAACGGGAGTATATTACTAATGTACGTACGCTTAACCAAGAAAGTGGTCTATCATGTTTTGATGACTAAAACAGTAATAAAGTTGTTATTATTGTGAAGTAAAAAATTAACCTTGAAGTCTTATTATTTATTTTCGGAAGCCAACAAGACATACACATTTACATTCAATTACATTAATGATAAGTTTTAATATTATGTTGGTAGACCAGATTGGCCGTTTGAACCATTATATTATTGTTGGTTCTTTAGTTTTATGTATAAACATAACTTCAGAAATATACACTTAAACCCTCGTAAACTGGTTTTTTCCAGCTTTTCAATAGTATAAGTTCGTGACTTTTGTACATACTATGAGCGTTTAGAATATAATAAATAAATATTTTACAACAACACACACATTGCCTTAATCCCATGTTAAGTAGCTACAGCACTTGTGTTATGGGATTCAGAGAAAACACCCAGACACACCCGACAAGTACTTAAAAGCTCATCACCTAAATACCTGTCAGCGGTGGGAATCGAATCCACGACCTTACGGAATAGAGGCAGACATGCTGACCACTACACCAACGGGCCCGTTTAGAATATACTTGACAGCCTATTATGTTGTACTTCTATTCTACTTTTTTGACTTAGTAAATGTATGAGATAGACAACATGACAAGACTTTTAAATATACTCTAAAAGCTAACAGATTGTATACAAACCAATTTTAATCGACACCTACCGTATAGCGTTATGCAGGTTGTCCGATATTTGTTCCCGCCGGAAGCCGTGCTCGTCCTTATGCAAGTAGAGTACGAGCTCCCGCAGCGTGCAGTAGAACATCTTCCAGCCCCGGCGGCCGAACGACGCTGTGACAAACAGGTTTTATATTATCATCTGCTTCACATTTTTATTCATGTGTAAACAATTTTAAGCGCTCGCAATGGATCATCGAAGTTAAACACAACGTTATAACGTGTGCGTTGAAAAGGCAAAATTCGTTCGATTAAAGAACAGAACTGAAGAAAAGGGATTTCGACAGTTCCATTCGCTAATCCGAGTTAAAGTTACATAATCAACAGTTCACACAGCAAGTTTCTTGAAATAACGAATCGCCATAGAACCAATCACTAAAAACTGACTCTTTAAATGTAAAAATAGATAGGAAGCAGAACATAAGGAATTCGCTCGAATGCGTTCAAAAACTATTTTTTATGCATGTTTGGACCACAAAATTTGTTTTCCATGACATCTGTCACAATAGTCCAACTTTTTACATCCCTACAATGCATAGCGATACAACTGAATGCAACATACTCTTCTTCCCGTTGGCGTCGTGGCAGCACTTCCTCATGACGTATCCCTTCTTGTAGTCGTGCGTGGAGTTGGGCGCGGAGAGGAAGGGGTTCCCGCCCGCCGCCGCCGCCGCCGCCGCCACCGTGCCGCCCGGGCTCGCCGGCGGGGCCTCCTCGCTGCTTTCGTCACTAGAATTGAACAAGCAACGACAAACACAATAAAAAGAAGTGAAGAAGAAGAGTTCAATTAATTACTCAGAACGTACGTAACGACGTAAAATGCAAATGTCGTTTTATGTAAAAGTATAATTTCCAGTAAAAATTTCCGCCGTGATGTTTGAGGATTATCATGGATATAGTTTTGACACAGAAAACACTGAAAAATGTATCTAAACAAAGTACACGAAATAGACATTTGAGATGAACTGAGAAGTTTGACGTATGATTGACACATTGCACATGGGTGCATGCTACGGCAGCGCTCTCTTTACCCTTACCCTGTTTACCTTGCACCGGCCTTCCCCATAATGTAATAGGCAATACTCACACGGCCCACGTGAGCGGTTTACTCCTGATGTTGTGATAGAGATGCTTGAGCGTCTTGTGCGGGAAGTCCTGTCCGTCGTTGAGGTCGGCGAGGTTGTCGATGAAGTCCGCGCAGGACATGTGCCGGAAGCCGCCGCCGCCGCCGCCGCTGTGCAGGTCCGTGTTCAGCAACATGATGGCACACGTCAGAGTGTGCACCGCGTCTGTGGAGTGTCAGTTTGCTTTGGTTCTTTGGACGCAACGTCGCACGCTTAGGCGTATTTTAGGGCGTTGCGCGTTGGCTAGGACGCCAATACTTTATTATCTATTTTACTATCAACGAGGCATTTTTAAAATCATTATCTTGTATGACATAGAGGTTATTAGTTTGCGTGTTGATTGTCAATCACAAGCTTACAGCTAAATACGACGTGAGACTTCCTTAATATTGATTGAAGTTGTGTCAAGAAATTTCATCAGTGATCATCAATCAAACCCCTCTTTGACCGTAATTTCTGTCTCCCCAACATGTCGAGACATAGAACAGCGTAGCGTCATCTTTTGAGAAAATAGCAAACTAAATAACAACAAATGTCTCATTAATTCTGTTTGAAGCCTTCGAGAACAACATTCATTCATTCCATTATTGCCGTTACAAAACCATATTATGCAATTAAAAAATAACAACGTAAACCTATGCTCACCCTGAGAATTAAAGCTGTCGGGATTACACTCCAGGTAGCGCCTGGAGAAGTGCACTAAGACCCTTTCTCTCTGTTGCGTCTCACCAGTGAGGGCGAAACGAGACAGAAATAGTCGCAGAGCTCCGTCTAATTCTAAGTTGGAGAAGTCGAAATGTCGCACGTACTCTTCTGCCACTGCTCGGGAGAATTCATTGCTGCAAAGAGAAAATTTCCATAAAGAAACATTACCGAAGAAGTCTAGAGTATGAAACGACATTTTTCTAGGCATTATTTTTCACGGTGGTTTGTTAAAAATTACTCTGTTACACTTGCCTGAACCTTTGCAAAAAGAAAATGACCGTATTATGTACAGTGAAGCTAACATCGGGATGTAATAGACTCTCTACCATCATCATCAACAGTCTGTATTTGACCACGTTAGTTACAATAATCTTGTTGACCCAAGGGGATTTGCTTAGCAAGTGCATCTGCCTTATCCCAAAGATATCTTTTGGATTAAAAGATGACAAGTGTATTACGCTATTGTTAACCGATCTTAATACTACTTAGAATACTTATATTCACTTGTCTTTTAAAATTTAACAAAATATCCCACATACTTTTTACTAAGGTGCCTGCTAACGTCGCTCTTCTTGAACCCGTCGAGGTGGTAGAGCCTCTTGGCGAGCCTCTCCGCCGAGGGCAGGTCCACGGCCTTCGGGCTGTAGTGGAAGGAGTGCAGCGAGTCTCCGTCCGAGCCCGACTCTGATCCGGCCTCCTCCTGACCACCATCCTGTAAATATGTGACACGTTTTTTTGTTTGTGTCGTGCACTGTCTGAACTTAAGTAGCAGTGTAATGAATAGTGTTTCACAGTACCTCAGTGAAACATTTTCAATCTATGTGATGTGGTTTTAAAACTGGATTTCAGTGATGGTACCTAATGTTTTATATTAAACTAGTTGTCTCGGCAAACATTCGTTTTGCCATAGGAAGATTTGTACATCGTGCATTGGATAAAATACGCCTTTTAAACCTTCCCTGGACTTCCGCGAATAATTGAAGACCAAAATTAGCCAAATCGATCTAGCCGTTCTAGAGTTTTAGCGAGACTAACGAACAGCAATTCATTTTTATATATAAGAAGATATACCGAACTATTTAGAAATAAGAAGTACATTATTGATTTTCTTTGTATAAATTCAAAATTTAATTGTAATTGGTTCCCTAAGATACAGGTTTCGCCTAGTTTAAGGACCTCTGGTAACTTAATTGCATGTAATTGATTTTCTAAATAAAGTTATTTATTATTAATCTTCACAAAGTGCGCTTCGTTATTACACGTACTACGGGCAATGGGGTTATAAAAGTTCTGTAGCTAAACGCTGGTAGTACTTTTACACATGTTGAGTTACAACTGACTGTAGGTGTTTCGGTAGATGCTTTATATTCAGTTTTGTCCAAACAAAACTCATTTAAAGACAACTTTACTAGGAGAAATTATAGTCCATTGTCTATTACAAAAAAATAATTATTTAGTTTACTTGAGTTACAAGCATTGCTTTCAGTAGAATGTTACAGTGGAATGTAATACCTTCATTTAACTATAATCGTTACTTAGTAATACTTACCGAATATACCCTATTCTCGGGCGACTCGCACCCATTCTCCCTCCCGTTGCACGCCACGTCACCATTCTTTTCAGCCGCCTTCACTTGAATTACTATCCTATAGTCGCTTCCGTCACCATTGAGAGTGACGTCACTTCCGCCGTTAGAGTATACAGATTTCGCTCGTTTGTGACACGGCTCCGATACTAGTATTGTGGAATCAGAATCGCTAGCGTCCGATAGCTCCATTCGGGGACCATTCTGGCTCGACTCGAAGATATCCTGGTCTTGGTAGTCGGGGCTGGAAATGTTCGACACGGCTTCTGACAGGCTCATGTCACCTGAAATTATACATGATTTATGTAAAATAGTTAATACATTGTAAAAGTATTGAAATGTTCTTCATTTGTATAGTATGTACTTTTATTACTAATAATCATAAAAAATACACTTCACGCCTTTTCATTCCAAAGCGAAGTAGGCAGAGGAACTTTCTAAGCAAATGCCCACGGTTCACTTAACCCAACGTGACAGGGGGTGAGCCCATTGCCGTTATAGGGTTCACAGACCTTATGGTGTCCGGGTTTCATCACGATGTTGTCCTTCACCGTACGAGCGTTGCGTTGTGTACATAGGCTGAAGTGTCCTATTGGTACACGTCCTGTAGCCGGACTCGGACCCGCGACCTCCCGATTGCAAGTAAAGTATCCCACTAACTGGACCACAGACGCTCTGATTACTAATATTTTTAACTTAATAGAAGATCTGTACAACCATTGTAATACTTTTAGAACATTTAATGGTAAGTTGCTCAAATAACAACAATGCCGATTATTGCCATTTCTCCCCCGAAATGATGATAGAAATCATTGGGGGGAATGACGATTGTTGACGGCCGGGCCCGTTGGTGTAATGGTCAGCATGTCTGCCTCTGCTCCGTAGGGTCGTGGGTTCGATTCCCACCGCTGACAGGTATTTAGGTGATGAGCTTTTAAGTACTTGTTGGATGTGTCTGGGTGTTTTATTTATATAAGTACGTATTTAAAAGAAAAAAAAAAGTATTTAAGTAAGTATATCTCGTTGTCTGATTTCCATAACACAAGTGCTTTAGCTACTTAACATGGGATGAAGGCAATGTGTGTGTTGTTGTAAAAATATTTATTTATTAAGGCGGCACTTGCGATAACCTTACTTATGTTTTGTAAAAAACTATTAAGTGAACGAACTTGTTGGCTATCCAAATTAAATAAATAAAAATAAAAGTATGTTTCGGTTTGCAGTTTTCTAGTTGTTTTTGGTCCGAGTCAAAAAACGTAAATATTTTTCGTGGCTATAATTTTACATTTTTAGAGCCCTTAATAGAATTAATGTAAAAGTTAAACGGAAGCAATATCTAACTACGGCTACAGAAGACTAACTGGAAGATACGTTTACTAATAGGGGTTAGGTACTTCTACAATCCTACTGCAGGACAGTGGTCAACAATTTAAATGCTCACTGTGGGGTTATTTTTCCAGCTTTTTACATTTCTATTGACAGATTTTCAGGTTCTTACTTCTGTCATTTATGTTTGGAAATTAATGAAAGATGATAATATAAAAATAATAAATAAAATATATACACTTCACGCCTTTTTAATCCCAAAGCGGGCATTTTCGGAGGCATTTGCTAAGCATATGCCCACGGTTCACGAAGCGTGTTTTATCCAACGAGTTGGCCTATCGCCGTATTTACAATATTAATTATAGAAAATAATGTAGTTATACATAAAATCGTTTATATCACGATTCTGATAGTGGCAAATAAAGATCAAATAATTTTTTATTTTGGAAAAATTAAAATGTGTGTCCACAGAAAATGTAAAAGTAAAAGGAAAATAATAAACTGTACATCAAAATTACTAACTTGCACACCTAAAAAGCCAAAGTTATCATCAGAATGGCAATTAGAAGACCAAATCAGTAATTTTGTGGCTGAGTCAGTATTTTAGTTAGGTTAGGTTAGACTTTTTTGATGCACGTTTAAATACTATCCAATGTAAAAGACTACAATTATAAGATCGACGCCGAAAATGGGAAAATTTCCTTTGACGTTTTTCTGGCAAACTTCAAACTTTGTTTGGAAAGTATGACAGTAATGACGGTTCTCCGCCCGAAAAAACGTCAAAGAAAAAACCCCATCAGAGATTCTTAAATATATTCGAAATAATATATAAAGCAACTAGCTGTCCCCGGCAAACATTTGTTTTGCCATGGGAAGTCGCCTTTGCACCCCGTGTATTGGAAGAAATACACATTATAAACCTTCCCTGGACATCTACGAATAATTCAAGACTTAAATTAGCCAAATCGGTCCAGTGGTTCTCGAGTTTTAGCGAGTCTAACGAACAGCAATTCATTTTTATATATAAGATTAACAAAATATCTACCTAACAAGGATACGTTAGGACAAGAAATATTATTACACCGGTGTAAATTATGTTTATGGTAACTGTGAACTAAAAACCACCAGTCATAAAGGTGACATTTCCGTGACATTATTTGACAAAATTTCGTTCCTATTTCTGTCACATAAAATTTCGTGCTGAGTGACGTCGATGACAGAAGTAAGAACGAAAATCTGTCAAGTAAATGTCATAACTTCGCATTGAATGTATATTTGCACTTCAAAATGTACTATAAATATTACAATTATATTTTAATTAGTAGTTTCGAAATTAATCCAAATGGAAGTGATATCTCTGAAGAGCACTGTAATCGTTCTTTAATAATTTCCGAAATTCAGATTATAAATAGGTACTCGGGAACAACTATATTTCTAATATTGTGTGTAAATTCTTGGTGTCTAAATAAATAAATACTGTTTCTAAATTATAGTTTTAGTGAAGTTATTTGTTGAAATAATCATTAAAATATTTAATGTGTTTCTGAATAAATAAATGAGAAATAATTGAATTTAGTTCGGAATATTTAATTTGGATCTGAATAATAAATTGAATTTAGTTCGGCATATTTAATTTGGATCTGAATAATAAATGAGTTTAACTATAAAACAATCTAATTTGGATATAGTACATGTATGAATAATGAAATATACAAAAACTCCTTCGACTAGGTATGTGAGTATCTAATTTAGGAACATCCAAACTCTTCAGAAATTTCCGCTAGATGGCGTTGCACTTTTCTACTGTACAATGTACCTACTTCACTACAGATAGGTTATCTACAAGGAAGAAATACGCGAAGCTGAATGTAGATGGCGCTTCTTATGCTTGACAAGTGACAGTGAGACATTACTGACAGACTGAACGTGTAGTAACAATTTATTAACCCTTAGCTGCTAAGATTTTTTTTTGTCCTTGCGCTCATACATCATGGGAAAAATAAAAAGTTGTGTATTGGTCAGCGTACGTATTAGTTGGATCTTTGGCAATGATTTAGAGTAAAAAATATGTATATGGGGGGGGAGGGGGCTCATAACAACAGCCACCCTAGCACAGCGCTCCAAGAAAGATGTGATAAGACATATCGGGCACTGCGATTGGTTGAGACAAGCTGAGTCGCACGATGTGTGACATAGCAGCCAATCACAGCGCGCATTTGTTCTATGTCTTGTCTTTCTTGACGCCCGTGCTCCGACTGCTGTA
>SJJU01009182.1:0-23122 GCA_012932125.1 Conopomorpha cramerella | reverse complement strand
TTCATACGAGGATTATCACTATACAAGCATAAACAAAGAACCTAAACGGCCAAAGCCAAGAAAAGGAGAAATACGGGAGTGGCAAGAAATCACATTAACTATTCAGTATTCACGCGCAAAATTATAATCCTTGAAGTACTCCACCTATATTTTTAAAATAAGAAATTACATATACACGCGACCTCCAGTCCCTCTTGGGTTAAAAATAATATTGTGTTGCTTTTGGAAGAATAGGATTTTAAGAGTATTAACGTTACTTTTACCTAAATAAGGCAAGTTTATAAGCACTTAAGTAACACAAAAACTATTAAATTGCAAATTTAGCATTTAGCAAATTCATGTCGAGCCCTTTCATTTGGTACCCCCCTTGAACATTTTTGTATAAAATCGACTTTTTACCCCCACTTTCAAGCCCCATAACTTTTGAAAAAATTATCCTAATTTCATTTAGTAAACAGATTTTAAATATACGTGTCGTGCTCTTTCATTTCATACCCCCCTTGGACATATTTACTCATGTCAAATTGTTCATCCCCACTCTCAAACGCCTTAACTTTTGAGTGGGTGAACCGATATCGATTAAACTTAGCTAAGAACACGCTCGATCAAATCAGCTTTTAAATAACTAATTAAATTGCAAATTTTAAAATATCCCCGATTTTAAATGTTCGTGTCTTGTCCTTTCATTTAATACCCCACTTGAACATATTTACGTATAGAGTCGACTTTTTTCCCCACTGTCAACCCTCATAACTTTTGGACAAATTATCCAATTTTAATTTATTAATCAGATTCTAAATATACGTGTCGTTATCTTTCATTTGATATCCCACTTGGACACATTAATTCAAGTAAAAATTTTCATCCCCACTTTCAACCACCATAACTTTTGAGTGGGTGAACAGATATCGATTCGACATAGCTAAAAACACGCTCGATCAAATCAGCTTTCAAACAAAGAAAACCGAATTAAAATCGATTCAGTCGCATAGGAGCTACGATGCCACAGACAGACACACAGATACACACGTCAAACTTATAACACCCCGTCTTTTCGAGTCGGGGGTGAACAAAACAACTTTACTGTAATAGTTGTATTAGTTCGTGACTTGATGATGATGTTACATACAGACACACCGACACACAGAAACGTCAAACTTCTAACACCCCTATTTTTTCTGCTGGTGCGAGTTCCAACGAAGGATCTGGCGACCTTCATTGAAACCTCCTTCTGGCCATAGTGGTACCTATAGTGTTTGGCGCTTACGAGGAAGACTGGACACTAGAAAGGAACAAACACAAGATGTGCAGAAGGATAGTTTATAAGGATATGTTTATTGTTTTTTTTTATCACTATGAACAAGCGTTTGATCACCATCCTGTCTGATGTTAAGCAGCGATGTTTTTATGTATAGTATTTATTTTCAAATATTTTTATTGTATTTTATTTGTATTATGGGCCGATATCTGTTTATCAGGTATATTTAGTTGTCTATTATTTGCGTCGAGGGTTAAAAACAACTGTACACCTACGAAATACAGAGGCAGATTTCGGTTGTGCACCGTGTCGCAGGTTGGAGCCAGATTTCGACGTTACCGTGCACGCTGCAAATGAATAAATAAAACAACGTGTTTGAGTCCAACCAACAGACATATTAAGCGCTCTGAGCTGGTGTCGCCGCTGCCGACCGTATTTAGAGAAGTATCAAAGGACTGCGAGGAGAAAATATCCGGATTACCACGGTAATCTGCCTAACAGTGAAATAAAGCTGGGGAAAGGTCGGAGCTTTTATTTTACGTTTATTGAAGATTTACAGATAAAGTTATTTTATGCTTGTTTCTATCTACGAGTAATATATCGGCTTTGTACCAGACACTGTAATAAGGTAATACGTTACTTACCTAAATACATAAAATATACAAAAAAAAAACACGAGGGAAGGGGAAAGATTTTGGTTGCACTATTACGAACCCTACTGATTTATTAAATAATTTATTAGGTATGAGAATTGGTCGTAACGTGTTCTTTCGCTTTCTAGAAAGGAACCTCTACTTTAGATATTAAAGGTTACTATTAGAAGGTGAATATAGGAAGGTTACCTAAAATAAATCACTCTGAACGATAAGGTCTTTGTCAACGCGGGTTAAGGAATATTAATTCAAACAATAATTAATTTGACTGAACCGACATTACATAATGTCAGAAAGAATAACTACTATACATTACGGCAGAGGGCAAAAATTATGATTGGCTAGCAATTCCAACTAACACTTCCAATTTGTCTTGTCTAAGCTCCAATTGTCGGCCAGGTGACCTGAAATACTAAGTCTTCAAAGGCTCTATTCCCCACAAGGGACTCTAGGGCTTCTAGGTCTGACGTTATGCAGGTACATTTACAGTCTTGTAGTGGAATCATTGATTAGATTTTCCGAATCAGGTCAATTCGATAGCGGCACTTGGAAAGTACGTCTCTTAGTACAGCAGGACACGTTTACTGCTGGAATACATTTCTCGATAGTGTAAATGGATTACCATTTTATATCGACTACATCTCGAGATACTTTCTAAGTGCAGATGAACTGGAATATCGTATCTACTTTTTGTTTCTTTTCAGGCATTCAACCGTATGAACAAGCATTTGAGCACCACCCTGTGTGATGTTGAACAGCTATGTGGTCTACGATGGAGCACACTTGTTCATTAGGTACCTATTTACCCAAAACATGAAGACCTTCAGACACGTACTGCGCAGGAAACACAGACTTTGGCAAGTCATTACACATCCTGACGGTTCGCACTACGAAAGTAGACGCAAACCATTCGGTTCGCGTAAATGGAATATCCAATTGGTATGGATGAAGTTTTGCTGTACTCTTGGTTGTCCTAGTGTACAATCGCAATGGAGTTATTCGACTATGCGACTCCGTAGCACACTCGCTGAAATATACCCGATACAGACAGATAGACTTGAAACTTTGTGATGCGATGCTCTAGGCTTTGTTGCCGAGCATCAAACAGCCTGTCGTCACCTATAAGGCTAGTACGCCTCTCTATTGCCTCCAAAGCCTCAAGCTGGTATTTTGCTGAACCATCCCAAAGATGATAGCAGTATTCCATCCAGTCTGAATGGTTCCGAGATGGACGGCTGTACTGCATGGTCCAGTTACCGCCGGGCTGGATACCGTGCACCCTGAGATGGTACCCACGAGGGCTGGTTGATAGTTGGGCGCGTCTTGAAGAATCCCCGCTCAGCAACAACTGAAGGCCGTTGGCAGTTGTTTCTTCAGTAGAAGACGTACACAACCATTTCGCCATCCCTGTACTGGTGGTCTGACCATTTCCATTTCATTTATAGGATTTCCAATAAAAATAACAAAAATCGGATAGTGTAGCTCTTTCCAATGGTAATATTTTTATTTCAAATTGACAGAAAACAGTTGTACCGAAGACAAATTCAATCCAAACAAACAAACAAATATTTCCCCGTATAAAAAAGATATGTATGAAATACTGTATTTTTGTAAGCTTACTGAAACGAGTGGCAACATTGATTACTTCTTTGTAGTAGGTTTACCTAATTCAAAATTTACAACCAAGGTCATTGTTTCTATTCCCGTGTCAGACATAAGTTACTTTATGGCCCTCACCAATAATAACGGCGTTAACTATTCCGATGATATACCACTTATGCTCAACTTAACTTGTCAGATTCATGTTAAATATATAAACAGGTTCTGTGGAGCTGTTAGGTATAAGTGACAGCAAGTTTAATGGTGAGGGGTTTAGTGATGAGCTGAGTGCGTCTAGAATTTTATCGATAAATGTATTTATTTAAATATTATTTTTTTTACAAGAAACGCGCACTGACTTTACTTTTATTTATTTTACTTTAATATTAACACCGGGTTTTACGACAGGAAGGTAAGCTGAATGCTTATCTTTGCCTCGACATTATATCCGAAATAATCCGACACCTTTCATATAAAGTAAGTACACCACTTTTACTATTACCTACTTATGTTTTTTTTTCGATCCCGTGGAAATTTCGGGCTAAAATGTAGCTTCCCAGGAGCAAAATATTTTTTCAAAACGTCAAGTTGTTTCGGAGCCTATTGATTCTAAACAAATAAATGTTCCCTCTTTATAATATTAGGACCGTCTGTGTTCCAGTTGATCTTGATGTTCAACTTGCAATCGGGAAGTCGCGGGTATGAGTCCGGCTACTTGACGTGTACCAATGAGACTCTGTTCAGAGCCGATGTACGAAACACAACGTTCGTACGATGAAGGACATCATTGCTATGAAACCCGCACACCCCAAGGTGTGTGAACGCTATAACGGCGTTGGGCTCACTCCCTGTTACGTTGGGTTAAATACGCTTGGTAAACTGTTGGTAAACATTTGCTTAGCAAGTGCCTCTGCCTACCCCGCTTTGGGATTAAAAGGCGTGAAGCGTGTGTAATATTAAAGTCTATTTTCATTATTGAAATGATTCGGAGGAGAAAAACTACGCGACTGAAACTGTAACGTGTGTCTCCAACAAGAGAGGGTTAACATTCTAAATAACAACTTTGCACCCGAAAAAAAATTTAAACCTATTCCTCTGTAGTATTTATATTAAGAAAATTATACTCGTAGGTAATAAATTATCTGAAATACATTTGCTACAGCAAATGGTTTTCATTCCGTATAAGTGGGAATCGAATGGAGAGCGTTAGCAGGAGGAAAGTAAAACACTACTGTACCACTTTTCACGCCTGCGGAGTCCTGACAGTTTCATATATTTATACAATAACGTACTCAACCGACAACATAAAAAAACATTAATCAATAAAAAATGAAATTCTTGCCGAATAGTGGTAAAAATATTGTAAAGCCCTGCTCGATACTATAAAATAAAAATACCTCGGCAAACGAAATATTATTAACAAATTGATAGATCTCACTCAAATAACGAAACAAAGCTGTTTAATCTAACACTTATAAGCCAGTTTAATGTCGTAAGTAATTTGTACATACTTTAATAAATGTCAATATTTTACAAACATTTGGTCCTTTCAAGTTCTGTATTCTATGCTGCGTGTAAAATAACCTCTAGCAAAGAAACGAAACGGGGTAATGATTTGTTTTTCTTTTCCATACATAATAGACAATAATCTGCCTCGGGAGATGACATTTTATTTTACCGCAATTTTGCCTTAGTAAAAGTTCTTCATATTGACGAGACCAACAACGTTTATTGCTCAGGGTCCTTTTACACGCAGTATTTTATTGTGTTTATGGTACTAAGTGAAAAATATTAATAAATCCGGCACATACATATACTCACGTCAATAATCCCTAATGTGGTGACGGAACTTTTGAAACAATGGTCTTAACCTCAACTCTCATAGTAAAAGTTACACTTTAAAAGTTAAGTACTTCATAATCTCGAAATGTTCTGTCATCTCCTTTAGACATTTGGTGCCTATCGGCGTCAGTTAACTAGATTCAGCCTTTAGATCTAAGAGGAAAATTGTGTACGTAAATAATTTATACCAAATTGGATTAGCATGAAATTTAAATAAACTCCAAAATCTTTGAGAGTCACCACTGCGATATAAAATATTTTTAAAATACAAATAAGTATACAAAAATACAAACTTGTAACGAGCATCAACAGAAAGGTGGCTTCAAGCGACGTCATCACAACACTCGACACTTCACGAACGAATCCGAACATCTCCCGAAGCCTCCCGAACGGCAGGTCTTGTCGGGACCACGTGGGGGAGGTGACTGAAAACTTTGAACACCGTTAGCTCGGCGAGTTACAGGTCTGCGCATGCGTTGTACTCAACACAAGTTGCCTGTTGCGTTCACAACTTAGTGTCTTACCTACTAATAATGACGGAATCACTATTCCGCAGTGGCGTCCACTGGCTTTAACGACAAGGTAGGCAGTAATCCCCAAGGATTGACACCTATGTATAGGTAACTTGTCTTTACGAAATATAGGTAACCTACATACTCAGCCACAAAACACAAAACCTTTGTTAGCCTATGTCGTGAGTACAATTAAAAAAAGATCTAGCAATAACTCTATTATTAGGTCGGGTAGCGAAATTACTAAGATAGGCAGTGTCTTTTTTCCTATATGGTGTGCACGCCACTGCTATTCCGAAGATCCCATGCTGATCTGGGGCCCGACCAGCAGTGAACCTCATGTGGCTGATGATTAAGATACTTTGATAAATCGGGATACCATCAGACTAACTTAAAGGGGTCGAAATGATCTACACTATAATTGTTTGCTCGCGTTACAGGCCCCATCTAGTATATATTTAAGCAGGTAAGTCGTATCTAAAGGTCTTAAGGTATATCTGTAGATAGATACATACATACACTTCACGCCTGTCTCCCAGAGGGGTAGGCAGAGACTACAGATCTCAATTTGTCACGGTCCTAACATACCCCTTTCAATTCATCTACATTCATACATCTTTTTATACTTACTAATATCTGTAGAAAGAAAAGGAAATGTGCCTACTTCATATAAACATTTTGCTTAATAAAGCGAACCTAATGCAACCATCGAATCCCACGCTGATCTGAGATGTAATGGAATACATCAGTAGTCTTTCTTTCGGGCATGTCGTGGGAGCCAAGTATCTGCTGTAGATATTTGTGACTGAATACCCATAATGACATTTTTGACTGCTTATTATGATAAATGTGGCTTAAGGGTCCTTCTGATCCTAAGATAATGTTCACCTCCTTTTGGGGATTGCGGAAATGAATATATGCATGTCCCATTCCGAAAATATATCCAGCTCAAATTGACTTGTCAGTTGTAAGTTACAGCGCGTTAATTAGTAAGAGAGTTGGTGTTTTTATTGGGTCGTATTAAGGAACTTTCCTATTAAAAAGAACTTTATTAATTAAAAAAGTTTTCAGAAAATACATTTTAAAATAAATTATTGCCAATTACGATTTTACGCTGGATTGTGAAGCGAACATAATAGGCTCTTATTCTAAGACTAACAAATTGGTGCAAAAAAAGTTAGAGATTTTTTTTACTTTACAAAACAAAAATCTATTTATAAGAGAACTTAAACCTTCGTAGACTGTAGATTCTAATAAGCGGCTTTTTTATTCCATGAACCGATACAATCCAATTTATTTAAAAATATATGGTCTTAGAAATGGAAACGATTCAAGAAATCTTATTTTTTATTAATATTTTAGTAACAAAAAACAAACTTTTTACAAAATAAAATATAGATAGTATTTATACGTGCATAAAAAAAGTCTAACCTAACCTAACTAAAATACTGACTTAGCGACAAAATTACTGATTTGGTCTTCTAATTGCCATTCTGATGATAACTTTGGCTTTTTAGGTGTGCAAGTTAGTAATTTTGATGTACAGTTTATTATTTTCCATAAAATATTAATAGACCTTTTAATCCCAAAACAGGGTAGGGTAAATTCAGAGGCACTTTCTAAGCAAATGCCTACGGTTCACCAAGCGTCTTTAACTCAACGGGATAGTCATAGGTTGACAGACCTTATGTTGGTTTTACGACAAATAATAGTTTTATTAACGATATTAAAGCACTACTGCATTAATGCTTATCCAATTGAGTACCTTAAATCTATTGGGCATTTAATATAGGTCGATATTGTTTTTTAAGATAGGTAAACTGCGTGTAAAAAAATCCCGAGCAATGGTCGTAGAAACGTTGTTGGGTTCATCAATATTAACAATGTCGCCTCCCGAGGCAGAAAATCATCTTTTTTGTAAGGAAACATTTTTTTTTTCATTTTCCCGCATTGTCGTTTATATTAAAAGTTGTTCATATTGACGAACCCAACAACATTTCTAAGACCATTTCTGTCTTTTTAAATTCAGAATAGATTAAATTAATATTTTCGAAGACGTTTCAGTAAAATGTAGGGGATGTTCAAAAAACGCGGAGTCAATTCTTAATTTAGACAGTTTCTTTTTTCGTAAGTTTAACAGAAAATAGGTACAAAGGTACCTTACATACATGTGTCCAGCAGTGGACATTAATACAAACATAATAATGACAAACCACTATTAACTTTTTCATATAAAAATCTATAGTATAATGACATTGCACCATAACATAAAAAAAAAATATAACATTGAAATAGATTGCGCCGACAAATCACAGCTTCATCCATAAAGTAAGTATATGGTGTAAATGAACATCCACACAAGGTTCTTCAACAAGATGTTGTTACAGGATGTTAGATTGCCTTATTAGAAATGCATGTACAGGATACGTATGTCACTACCCTAGCACAGCATTTCCCGTCTTGGGGGTCGTAAGAGGCGACCGAGGGAACCCTCCAAAGGACGGGCAGCAGCGCTCTCTGTGAGATACAACACAACTCCACTTTGAACGCCAACCCGCCTGCCGAGCGTGGCGATTATTGCCATTTCCTCCCCAAATTATTATGGAAATAATTGGGGGAGGTACTCGCTCTGCAGTGAATGTAATGTGGCTGATGATGATAAAATACTTCACGCGCGTCAAGAAGGACACAGCATAAAACAAATAATAATATAATAACAATAATTAATTTCAGATTTCTATGATCCATATTCATTGAACACATCCAATTTATAATAATACTAAAACATTAATAAAAACATAATAAACGGCACAATTTAAAACAATAATTATGAATTAATATTTACTTCTTTCTACATTTTACATTATTTATTTATTTAATACATTTTCCCCCGTACCAATAAACACGTTGTGACTTATACAACGGTTATTTTAGATCTTCTTGAACTGGTTATTCCGTATTTGATATACAACTGACAAGTTAAATTGAGGTTTGTGTATCTTCGAAATAGCAATTCCGCCATTATTAGTAAGGCCCTTTATCTCCTACTTTCTATTCCGAGCAGTTTGTAGTCGACAACAGCAATTTATATAAACGGAGTCGACTCTGTTGGCGATCATTGCTAGGAGTGTGTTGGGGCTGGCCCGCACCCTGCTGCGCACGAGCGCCGCTGCCTTTTTGCGCATCTTCGCAAAGAAGCAGTCTGTGCACGCCGCGGCGAACATGCCCGAAATACGTGCTGTGATTGGCTGTTATGTCACATTTCGTGCGACTCAGTTTGTTTCAGCAAATCGCGGCGCATTATATGTCATGTCACTTCTTTCTTGGAGCGCTGTGCTAGGAGGGCTGGAGTAAAAGATTGGCTTAGTTACACGCTTGCATTAGGATTCGAAACCGCAACCTACTGACTGCAAATGACATAACTACAGGATGTCCAAGGTGAACTGATGATATGCGCAAGATAGCTGGCAGAAGCTGGATGCGAGAAGCCGAAAACAGATCACAGTGGCGTGAAATTGGAGAGGCCTATGTCCAGCAGTGGACGAATATGGGCTGATGATGATGATGACAGGATGTCAAAGTCAAACTTTCTTTATTTCATCGTTATAAGTGCTATAACATACAGTAGATTAACACAAAGCTTGATGAACGTCATTTATGACTTTAAAACCAAAAGTAATTGTCCCCGGTTCGAATTAATTTCTTTCACTGGCCAGAAGAACCGGGAAGAAACTGCCATCTTATCAAATCGCCAAGGCTTACTGCTAAGTATACTTAACATAAATATGATCCTACCAAAAACATTCTGTAAAAAAACTAGCCAAGTCCCGATGGAGCTGCTTGCTCATCTCTAAAAATAATGAAATCTAGACAAAATCGTGCCAAGTCTAAGGTTCCTTACTGCGATTTCTGTATTATTATAGTTAGTGTTGTGTGACTTGGCCATTGGATACTCAAGGGCACAGAACCAGGTGCTCCGTGACAATATTATACCAATCTGTCGCCAGAACCGCTACCCACTGACGATGAAAAATTGCCAATTGGACAACGTTGAATGAATAACAAGTGAAAATTAAGGCTTGATACTGGTTTTGTACCCTTGAGTGCCCTTCAACGGCCAAGTCCCACAACACTAACTATAATAATTAAGAAATCGCAGTAAGGTACCTTGGACTTTGCACGATTTTGTCCAGATTACATTATTTTTAGAGATGAGATAGCAGCTTCATCGAGACTTGGCTAGTATTTTTACAGAATGTTTTTCGTGGGATTTCACTTCTTTTTGTAGAAACCTTATCTTATTTAACAAATTGTTTTTTCTTTTTAGGAGTCTGGGTCACCAGGTACTCGAGATCTTCGATTATCGTAGTTTTTATAGTTTTCCCTTTATGTGGCTATTAAACCCTAACTCTGTACCAAATTTCAGCGCTCTGAGTTTCTGGGAAGTACTAGTTCTATTTTGATGATCATGAGTAGGTGAGTGAGTGAGTGTGTGTC
Organism: Conopomorpha cramerella; assembly: GCA_012932125.1. NCBI lineage: Eukaryota > Metazoa > Arthropoda > Insecta > Lepidoptera > Gracillariidae > Conopomorpha > Conopomorpha cramerella. The sequence goes on along the minus strand of SJJU01009182.1, from coordinate 12,761 downwards.
ATAAATGCGAAACTTTGCTTTCGCTTAACTTCGGAACTATAAGTCCCACAGACTTGAAATTTTGAATTTTAAGTATGTTATCATAGCTTACTGGATGATGAAAATTTCTGCGTTCTGGTCTTATCCAGAGGTTCTCAAATAGGCCTGAAAATGCGGCGAAATGGTTCCAGTAAATGATGGTACGGCAGTGTTTACTTCGCGCTCGACTTAGCGGGGGCGTTGCCGTGCTCCGAGACTTAATACTAAATTAACAAATGTTTGCAATCCCTGACTGGTGAACAGCTCAAGGGCACTAAATGGTATTAACAAATGTCATACACCTTTTCGTATATGACCTCCAGTTTCGAGTACTTTTCACGCCACCTTCCGCCACGACATCACCAATCTGGTCAATGTATGTCCTTCTGGGGCGACCTCTACTCACCCGACCATATAAATCTCTTTCGTTAATCGACTTTCATCCATTCTCTCCATATGCCCAAGCCACCGAAGCATGCCCAATTTTAGTCACTACATCTTCTTTCAAAAGAATCTAGAAATAGTAGGTACTTATATGAATTTCCCTCTCTGTTACGCCATGTTACTGTGTCCATCAGGATCTACAGTGTAATTGCACTAACTATTAACTTACCACCTAAGAGTACCATTGTAGAACGCAATAATAAATAATATATAATAATAAATATTTTTCAACATTGCCTTCATCCCATGTTAAGTAGCTAAAGCACTTGTGTTATGGAAATCAGACAACGAGATATATTTACTTATATACGTATATATTTTTTTCATTTAAATATACATATACATATATAAATAAAACACGCAGACACATCCAACAAGTGCTTAAAAGCTCATCACCTAAGCACATGTCAGCGGTTGGAATCGAACCCACGACCCTACGGAGCAGAGGCAGACATGCTGACCACTACACCAACGGGCCCGTCTAAATAATAAAATGAGAATTGAAAATTAATAAGCAGTTACGAATGTCAATATAGGCCAATACAAATTAGCTCATAGTCTGATATAACCTAAATCTACAGATCCAATAGTCGGCTCCTACGACATGACAAAAAGAAAGGCAATTAATGCATTCATTAGAATACTTCTATAAATACTAACCCTATATTCTAGTACTCGGTAGAGCGTCTGTGGTCCAGTTGGTCGGATACTTGACTTGCAACCAGGAGGTCGCGGGTTCGAGTCCGGATACTGGACGTGTACCAACGGGACTCTTTTTCACAGCCTATGTACGCAACGCAACGCTCGTACAGTGAAGGACAACATCGTGATGAAACCCGCCGTCACGTTGGGTTAAATACGCTTGGTTAACCGTGGGCACTTGCTTAGCAAGTGCTTCTGCCTACCCCGCTTTGGGATTAAAAGGCGTGAAGTGTATTTATTTATTATTCTAGTACTCACTTACGAGTATAACAAAAATAAGGCACCGTAAAGTGTCCAAAGACATTTGAAATATACAAAAGACAATTTTGGATACAAATGGAAATGTCAAATGACAGAACAAAATATTGAATAAGTTTCACACTGTATTAAGTTAAGTATTAGCCATACTATAAACTATTTTTATGAGTCTAATGTAAACTATTTTTGCAGAATAAAGCCCATAAACAAAGATTTGTTTGTGTTTGTGACCTACTTTTTAGAATTGCTATGGAAATTGAAGGCAACCAAATCCATTATGGATTTGCGGTAACCTATTTTCATCGCTAAATGTATACGTACATACTTACTCTGTCTTTTTAGAGTGTAGTCGCAGCGAGTTTGTGGAAACGAAAAGTATTTTGAGCCTCTCTATCATTCTATATCGAGAAGAGCGAGAGAGCGCGCTGTCTCTCGTATTTACGACAAGAGAAATTACTCATAGTTATATAACTCAGAAAACTAAATATACTAACTTGAATATACTCCTTCTTTTAAATACATATTTATATAAATAAGAAAGAAATATCTTGCCAATACCAATGGAGCTAGAAACTTTTCATTATTATTGACGGATGAGGGTTTCGCCTACAGCCATTTCGCTCAATATGTACGAATAAATGTATATATACAAACACCCAGACACATCCAATAAGTACTTAAAAGCTCATCAGTACGCTACCGTACGTACCTAAGTACCTGTCAGCGGTGGGAATCGAACCCACGACCCTGTGGAATAGAGTAAGACATGCTGACCACTACACCAACGGTCCCGTCTACATGCTTAATATAATACAGCCCCATTACTCTATCTGTTAAGCTTCTTTAATCTTTAAATTAGGTTACCTGGAAGAAATCGCTATGAGCGATAAAGTCGCCTTTTGCAATTTTTCCATTGTAAATTTTTACATTTGTATTGTACAGTAAAAGTAAATAAAGAGTATATTCATTCATTAATATATATTGGCAAAATGATATTTGCCGAGTCAGCTTGTATAACTTTGCACGCCCCTTGTACGTTTTCTTCATGATATTCCTACAGCTAGTAAACTGTGCTGCCTCGGTCTATTATATCCGGATGAAATATACCCCACTCAGTTATAATGCTGCATTTCGACATCCTAATAGTAGTTTTTGAATTTATTCGTAACATAAATGTTTATTCTCTCTATAAAATATTAGTGGGCTTAAATCATATCTACAATGAGAAGCAACCGTGAGGTTTATTAAAACATGTTTAAACCATTATTAAAAATTGTTTAAAGTAAAATATTACCATCAAATAACTTTTGTTCTCAATGTGGTCACTTTAACAGTTCCTTCTTTAAGGAACTGATATAGGAACAAGTGGGAATAAATCTCAAATAAGGCTGCTATCCTACGAACTTTTTTTGTCGATAGCTGTCTAGTAGGTATAGGTGATGTGCAAAATACGGGAAAAAAAAACACTTGGTACCAGCGTTGGAGCGTCTGTGGTGCAGTCGGTCGGATACTTGACATGCAATCGCGGGTTCGAGTCCGGCTACTGGACGTGTACCAATGGGACTCTTTATCAGAGCCTATGTACGCAACGCAACGCGCGTGCGAGTAAAGGACAACATCGTGATATAACCCGCATTCCACAAGGTGTGTGAACCCTATAACGGCGAAGGGCTCACTTCCTGTCACGTTGGGTTAAATACGCTTGGTGAACTGTGGGCATTAGCTTTTTAGGTCGTGTTTTCGAAAGGGTTACGTTGAACTTTATATGTATAACTTTCTAGAAGTAATATTGAGTTTATGCGTATATAACGCGTTCATAATACGGAGATACTTTTGTTATAACAGCTGAACCGTTGTACAGATTCTACAAAGTTGCTTAAAAAAAAGAACGCCCGCCATTCAAAACCATCACATAGAACTTTTAGAGAGGCGCGAGCGAAAAAGACACAAAACAAAATGTTTTCATCGCTCCCCGGGACAAGCACCGCGTAATAATTTCTGCTTCATAAAAAAAATTCACTTCAACCGACGACGTACAAAAAAAAAAATCTCCACTTTTAATAACCATTTCATAAAACCTACCCTAAAAGCAGTAGCAAAGTAAAAAAGCTACCAACCATTACTATTAAGGCAAAGCTTTCATCTTAAAACAAAGTGTACGTTCGTAGAATACTAAAGAGGTCGTACAGAATCATAAACCTCGTTTCTGTTATTAGGAGAGAAGAAAAAAGCGCTGAAAAAAAAAAGTTGTTAGTGCGAAATATCCAGTATCTCAAAGGAGAAGTTGGTAATCGAGCCTTCAGGAAATTGCGTGGAATGAGCGGGGGCAAATGGACACGTTCCTAGCGCTACGTGACCGGCAGACGCGAAGCTGCTAGACTACCCATTGAAACACTGACATGGAATGGATACCTGATTCAGTGACTGCACGTCTGTATTTGACATCATATTAAAGATATTTTTATAAGTTAGAATAAAAACATTTTCTTCACATACAAAATGTGTGCGGATTTTTTAAATTGACTACTTATCTTTTATTTAGGTATAAATGCAAGCATGGAATGTACTGTAGGAAAGATATAAACCGAGGTCGAAATTGATATTTCATGTACACAATGATAATATTTAAGTAGGTATTTTGATTGATATAAACAAAGAAATAGAATGTGCTGTGCTATTTCGGTACCACAATATCATCGTTCGTTCTGCGTTATATTTTAATGCTTCCGTGTTTCAGTCGTCACGTTAAGCTCTGAGTGGAAACTCACTCGAAAGTATTCATTCAGTGAGCTTTCAAACATCTTATAATTTAGTTGGCCATTGCAGAAACACTCTGCGTTAACCGAGATAGGCATTAGTCAGAAGAATAAGACATAATGTGCCTGAATCGCATCCCTCCGTATTGGAATGTTATGGATATGTTCTTCTGCATATTTGACAAGATATGAGATTCTAACTTTTTACAAACTTTGTTCATATAGCCACGGCGACACTGAATAAGTAACCTAGTAAATACATACATACATACATACACTTCACGCCTGTCTCCCAGAGACTATAGATCTCCATTTGTCACGGTCCTATACCGCTTTCGCTTCATCTACATTCATACATCTTTTCATACATGACCTCCGGTTTCGCCTCCGGCATATGGAGAGAATGGATGAAAGTCGATTGACGAAAAAGATTTATATGGGTGATGTAATGGGCCGGGTGGGTAGAGGTCGCCCCAGAAGGACATATTATATTGACCAGATTGATGATGTCCTGGCCGAAGGTGGCGTGTAAAGTACTACTACGTAGTAAATAGTATTGTATAAACCTACATACCATGCATAATATACAACGTTAAATCAAAAAGGTTGCCAAAACTCGAAAAAGTCACTCAGGAAATTTTCTTTTTTCTTCGCGCCTATACTATAGGTGCCCGACAATATTGAATTTAATGTCTGTGCGCGTTTCATTAAAAAAAATATTTTTATTTTCGTTGTTGACACAGGGTTCCTTCGGCAAAGTTGTGTGATACCATGGCCTGAGTGTGTTTCTCGTTTGGTCAACGTTTTTGATTTAACGTCATAGGGGATAAGCAGAAATCGCAACGAAGAGATGAAAATAAAACCTCTGTTATGACTATATACCTACTGCTGCGGATAAAAGTATTAACAAGAATGTTTGCAAACCATGGTTACCCTACAAGCCAACAAAAAAGGTGTTTTTTGTTTGTGTGTTTGGTAGTCGACTGTACAGAAACATATTTGTGTGCTCGCAGTTCGTGTTTCACAAAGGCCCGTGTTTGGGGATCTATTCAAAATTCTTCTTGTTAGTGAAGCTTTGTTGTATTTTTAGATACTTTTCTGTGTGTACCTATGAAAAACATTTTTGAAAATACGCTTGTGTTGTTTTAGTGTAACAAACACATAGTAACACTGTGTACAGTTATTCGCTGAGAGAGGTTACCTGAACGCTCTTCGTAAAATTAAAAACCGGGTAGGTTCGGTAGGTACTTGCCCCCAATCTGATTTTGCCCACTAAATGTGAGTCTCATCTAATTACCGGTTTATACCGATACTAGCTGACCTGCCATACATTATTAACTTTGTTCATCATCATCAGCCCATACTTGTCCACTGCTGGACATAGGCCTCTCCAATTGCTCGCCACTGTGATCTGTTTTCGGCTTCTCGCATGCAGCTTCTGCCAGCCTTCTTGCGTGTATCATCAGTCCACCTTGCCTGAGGGCGTTCTACACTTCGTTTGCCGAGACGCGGTCTCCACTTGAGAACTCGTTTTCCCCAACGGTCATCGGTTCTAAAAGTTAAAATTACCAGTTTATACCGATACTATCTGATCTGCAATACAATATTAACTTTGTTACCCTGCTATTTTATGCATTAAACATATAAAACCTTCCTCGAAAATCACTCTATAATATTGAAGAAACGTCAAAATCCGTCGCGTGCTTTTAAAGATACATAGGGACAGACAGCGGGAATTGACTTTGTCGCCGGCCATATTAGCTTTAGAACCGACGATTGTTGGGGAAAACGAGTTTTCGAGTGGAGACCACGTCTCGGAGTGTAGGCAAGTAAGGCAAACACACTCAGGCAAGGTGGACTGATAGATACGCAAGTTGGCTGGTAGAAGCTGAATTCGGGACGTCGTAGACAAATCATATTGCCCTGCTATTAGAGAGGCCTATATTCAGCAGTGAACGAATATGGACTGATGATGATAATGACCTGCCTCTATCTAGGACTCGAAGTCCGTGGTTTGGGTTGAAATTAACCGAAGCATTCGTTCGTATTATAGGGAACTTGTACCTTAGTATGGGATCAGGTGACCGTCCTTGTGAAATATCAAATGTTTTTATTGGTTACAGAATTTCAAGTAGGTTCTTGGGTACTATATTTTTCAACAAATTGAAGCTTACAATAAGTATAAGTGATTTTTTGTTGCATTCATTCATACGCTCGGTGAACCGTGGGAATTTACTTAGCTTGTGCCTCTGCCTACCCCGCTTTGTTTTTATAAGGCGTAATTTTAATTAATTAACAATGCATTGAAACAAAGTCTGTGGTCCAGTTGGTCGGATACTTGACTTGTAACCGGGAGGTCCCGGGTTCTAGTCCGGCTACTGGACGTGTACCAATGGGACTCTTTTTCAGAGCCTATGTACGCAACGCAACGCTCGTACGGTGAAGGACAACATCGTGATGAAACCCGCACACCACAAGGTGTGTGAACCCTATAACGGCGATGGGCTCACCCCCTGTCACGTTGGGTTAAATACGCTCGGTGAACCGTGGGTACTTGCTTTAGCAAGTGCCTTCGGGATTAAAGGCGTGAAGTGTATTTTTTTTTAAACAAAGTGTTAATTTCTCAAATTGTAGAACACCGTCTGTGACTCAGTGGACGGGTAGGTTATTGCAATCGGAAGGTTGAGAATTCGAGGCCGCCGCGCTGTACCGAACGTTTACTAATTCCACTCTTTTTCAGAGCATTTGTTTCTTCACTACCTACGCTACGCAACGCTCACACAGTGAACCAAAAATCATCGTTATGAAACTCACACACTTATTTCCCTCCTATTAAAAATTAAATGTATCCCAAGGTTTAAATTTGCCAGCCGGCTTAATCATAATGATGTATGGCTTATAAAATAAACAAGATTTAAAAAAAAAAAAAGGTTTAAATTTTCCTCTGCATACCCTGGTCTGGAATTAAACGGTCTATTTTTTTAAAAGCACTTTCTTCTAAGCGATCACACGCAAGCAACATAGAGGAGTTGGACGTAAAGTGCATCTGTTCGTTCACTCTAGGGATCTCTGTGGTGGCTGGTGGAGGCTTATGTGAAACGGCAAATGCTCTTCGCCTGATAAAATAACCTAAATAATATTTTATACAAGTTTAGCGACTGTCTGTGGTCCAGTTGGTCGGATACTTGACTTGCAATCGGAAGGTCGCGGGTTCAAGCCCAGCTACTGGACGTGTATCAATTGGACTCTTTTTCAGAGCCCATGGACACAACGCAACGCTCGTACTGTGAAGGACAACATCGTGATGAAACCTGAAACCACGAGGTGTGTGAACTCTTTTACGCTTACCCCGTCTCACATTCGGTTAAATACGCTTGGTGAACCGTGGGCATTTGTTTAGCAAGTGCATCTGCCTACACCACTATGGGATTAAAGGCGTGAAGTTTACTTATTTTTTTATTTTATACAAGTTCCAGTACGAACGTACTAAAATGGTTTTAAATACAAATGAAACACCTAACTAGGCCACTGTGTAGATTTACTTATAGTATATTTCAGTTGGTAATAATAAAGTAAACAATTTCAGTACAATCGAATCCTTTTTGTATTCGACAATGCCTTGTCATGAAGTATCCAAGTAAAATGGCAGAACAGAATGAATCTCAGTCAAGAACCATTAGTTTACTCTTTGTGCGTTAAGTGGTTTAACGTGGGTAAATAAGGTTTTCTATTATTTGCTTTTATTTAGCATGTTAAAGACTTTTAATGATAAATAAGTGCTGAAGCCTTATAAATCGTGTTAGGTGTTCCTTCAGTGATTTAATGTACCTAATAATAAGTAGGTACTGTTAGTATGAAAAGTTTTGAAAAGAAAATTATGGAAAATATTCTGTGTTCTCGGCAAACAGTCTTTCATTTATACGTAAATAAATTCATATTTCTACAAAAATGACAGCGGCAACAATGCTATGCTAATTTGTATATGGTTGAAGTATTGTTGCATAGTGGCTCCATTTTTTATTGAATACGCAATAACTTTTTGTTCAGACTGTACATAGCTGTTTAAGGCTTTGTCACAACCAATCTTTGGCTTATTCTGTTAACTGACGAAGGTTTGATGTACATAAGTATTTACTTAGAGCTGTAAAGAAAAAGTAACCTTAACGCAAAATGTGCTTTTTAAAGGCTCTGTTTTGGTTATGAAGTTTATTATTTTTATGAGTTTCTATTCAGGAATATTCAGGATAGTTTCTATAACATTTAATTTTTTATTTTTAATAATTTGTATAATTTTGTTTCAAGGAACGATACAATTTGTTAAATTTCTATGCCAGTAACCGTTGTTCGTTAGATATGTGAAACTAATCAATATTGTTTCGTGGGAGACGTCGAAGGTTCGAATCCGAGCGTGTACTTAGGCCTCATTTAGGGCAACTTCACGACTAAGTTAAAGTCTTTAAACGTGATACTTTTTTAATGTGTAAAGCCTCATTTAGGGATACACAGCGTGCTATATGCCCATCCTTTATGAATTAATTAACCTTAGAAAAAACGATGATTAATGTATGGGATCTCGACACGACATGCACCTAAATGAGACCTTACCCATTAAAGAGTATAACAGAGAGTTATATATAAGAGTTTAAAAACTATAACTTTGTCGTGAATATAACTTCATCATCATCATCAGCCCATACTTGTCCACTGCTAGACATAGGCCTCTCCAATTGCACGCCACAGTGGAATATAACTTAACAAAGAGTTTAAAATAGAAAAGTACTTAGTGTTCATTAAAAAAAGAAACCCTTTTTGACAGAAAAACTATCTGTCAGCATGAAAGTTTACTTTTTATCAAAAGCAAAACGGGGCCTGTCCACACCCAAGGGATTGTTGCTACTTTCAAAAACTTTACACTTTCATTTCACTTTATGAAATGCCGTCACCACATTTTAAGAACAAGCCTAGGTAGCCCCAGTATCATTACAAACTGTATAGTTCAGTTTGTCCGTACAATGAGTAACTTCCATTTTGAAACGTCATTTTGTTGGTAGTTCAGAACGCGTGTTTGCGCAGTAGACGTCAATGGGGGCAGTCCCAAGGAACCGCTCCGGGGGTATTCCCCGGGCGATGTGCTTCACAGCTCTATGACCAGCAATACTGTGGTATGACCTACTTGGCCCTACTGTTTGATGACGGGGGCACAAACAAATATTTTTTTCTTTCACTCAGTATACGGACAATTTGGTATGACACAAGTTTACTGAAATTATTTTTATTGATAACCTGTACATAAATCGTGCTTTATTATAGTCACAAATCCGTACATCATGTATGTAATTCCAAAATCATAAGAGAATATAATTATAAAAATAAAATAATTTGAATCGCAGGAGGGGAAAGATAAAAGCCTGACATCATATATGTACATGTGTATCGTGTTATGCAATGACGTATTATACAAAGCAAGTTGAAGAAAATTATAAAACATTAAAATTTACTGTTGTAAAACCAACGCATTAAAATTTACTAATGTAAAACCAATGCAGTGAAAACTTTTCAATGAAAAATTTTTGTTGTAAAATTAATGAATCTTTAGTTCTGACAACGACATACACGATAAAACAATATAAGGCTTAATTTTTTATTTTTGGATTTATTGTTTAATTAAATGGTTTAAACTGGGTATTACGGTGTAAACTTAAGCAAAGATAAGCAAACAACGAAGGTAAGCTGAATGCTTATCTAACGTATTCAATAAAGTCAGTTCAGTTTTGTTCAAAGTTCAACCAAACCAATTTTTAAAGAAACGCCCATTGGCACTATATTAATAGTTACATCCGGGCATTATGTTCCAAAATTAACCAAAGAAAAGCAAACAACGAAGGTAAGCTGAATGCTTATCTTTGGTTAATTTCGCCCCGTAATACCCGGTTTAAACTATGAGGGCCTTACCAATAATGGCGGAAATGCTATTTAGAAGATACGAAAAGCTCAACTTAACTTGTCAGTTGTATGTCAAATGCGGAATAACCAGTTCAAGTAGACCTGTAATAACAGTGGTGTAAATAAAAAGGCGTTTATTGGTAAGGGGGTTAATATATTGTTCAAAGTAATTTCATACTTTCTTTCCCATAACAATAAGCGTGTGCTCAAGCGTGATATACTGGCAGTCTTCGGGTGTCTTCTTGGCGAAAACCTCGTAGCCGGCCTTGCGGGCCGCGGATTGGGCGCCGGGTGTCGAGAACACCGTCGCTGTTCCCGGCATCGATAACTCTTTGCACATCACTAATCTGAAACATCGTAGTAGTATATTTCAAGTAGTTGTCCCGACAAATTTTGCTTTAGTAAGGATATTGGTGTGGCCAGTCTATCGTCCAATAACTATGAGCCATATTATATTATGATCCTATACATATGATAATGTAATAGGCGTCTAAGACAAAGTCTATAATATTTTATCGCGGTGTCAGCACTTATTCAGATTTAGCTGTGCAACGCGGTTTATCCCTTGGTAATTTTGGGATGAAATCAACTTAGTCGAGGAGCAACTGGAGTTACGATACTCGACGATGACGTAACTTGGTGATTAGGTAGATTACTAACCGTAAATTTTTCAAAATATGTTCAGTAATTTTTCAACATACTTCTCGTATTTCACATACATTCCATTTCCTTTATATCAATAACAATCAGTAATCATTTAAAACAAGCGATTAGTCGCATTCTGTTTTATAAACAAATTCGATCAGACATCGTTACAACTGGATCACTATCTGGATTACACTATGTTTTAAAAAAACTGTACATTCTGTACGTTCTACCTACAAAGGATAAAATGCGTGACTCTTTGTTGCTCTTCCTTTTTTCCCTCTGCTTTTGCCACGGCAAAAGAGCGTAGTACAATCGGAAATAGTCTGTGATCCAGTTGGTCGAATACTTGATTTGTAACCGGGAGGTCGCGGGTTCGAGTCCGGTTACTGGACTTGTACCAATGGGACTCTTTTTCTATGTATACAACGCAACGCTTGTACGGTGAAGGACAACATCGTGACGAAACCGGCACACCACGAGGTGTGTGAACCCTATAACGGCGATGGACACATCCCCTGTCACGTTGGGTTAAATACGCTTGGTCAAAGTGCCTCTGTCTACCCCGCTTTGGGATTAAACGGCGTGAAGTGTAGGTATATTATATTTATTAAAATGTAGTGTCAGAAAACCGATAGAGTCGGTATTCACATACCTAGCCTTCAACATGTGCGTACCGATCCCCCGTTTCCTGAACTCCGGCAAAACGAATAGCCCCAGGGAGCCGATGTAAGCATCGAATCCGAACTTGTCGAACAGCTGGCCCTCGTCCTTCAACTCCTCGACCACACGGGCGAACTTTGCGTACTGGCCTGATTGGTCCGTTCTCTGTAATTAAACACAAAGCAATTAATTACAGAGCATTACGTCGGAACATTTCCGGTACGGGCACCTGATGCTAAAATTGGATTTCCGTGACATTTAAGTTTTGAATCTCTAACACGCCGTATCTCCTCTTTAAGCGTTTAAAGGATCCAGGGACCACTTTTCATTTGATTTGGATACGTGTATAACTGGGATGGCAAAATATGCTAGAGGGAATGTAGAGACATGAACTAAGATATCGTTTTGTAGAAATAACAATAAATTATCTACACCATAAATATGTTTCGAAGGCGGATCGTAAAATTAGTCTGTGAAGCGCCGGACCATTGAAACGACCATCTTGTAAATATCTCCCAGGGGGTAGGAAGAGACTACAGATCTCCACTTGTCACGATCCTACGACATACCCCTTTCACTTAATCTAAATTCATACATCATTTGCATACATGAACTCCGGTTTCGAGTAGTTTTCACGCCACCTTCCGCCAGGTCATCACCAATCTGGTCGATGTATGTCTTTCTGGGGCGACCTCTACTCACCCGGCCCTCTATAACCCATATAAATCTCTTTCGTTAAACGATTTCATCCATCCTCTCAATATGCCTGCTTGCTACTGAAGCATGCCCTTTTCAATCTTGTTCATTACACCTTATTTCAAACAGCTACTTTCTCTTGTCACACTATTCCTTATTCACCATAAACCTAATCTTACTATCCGCCTCATAATTGATTACTATTACTAGCCTACTGATTCCTACTGCCGGCAAAAGGTCTCTCTTCCTTTCCTCCACTCTTCTTCGATTCTGCGTTGATGTGCTGTCCTGGGGGAAGACCTTGGACATGAACCGTGGTATCATAAAATTAGCAACTTTTGTGTCGCATTACTGAACTGCTAATGGAGGTCTCAAAATCTGGGGCCTTAGTCTGTCTGCACTCTGGTAGTTGCATCGATGTCTCTCCAATTGTTGATTTTGTTACTTTCATTTCACTGCCGTCCGTCAAACACTTCACGCCTTTAATCCCAAAGCGTGATAGGCAGAGGCACTTGCTAAAGCATATGCCCACGGTTTACGTATTTAACCCAACGTGACAGGGGGTGAGCCCATCGCCGTTATAGAGTTCACATACCTTGTGGTGTGCGGGTTTCATCACGAAGTTGTCCTTCACCG
>SJJU01009181.1:0-16313 GCA_012932125.1 Conopomorpha cramerella | reverse complement strand
TATTATATAAAATTGGCATACACGCTAACAGGGTCATGTATCTATCTGTCCTATTTGTAACACCTGTAACTACATATATACATGTTGGCAATAAATTATATGAGCACCTAGAGGTGAGATTTGAAAGTGATTTTTCTTAGACATGGACTGGCAACTTCAAAGTTCGTGTCTATAATAATTTGTTTTGGAAAACGCTAGGGATACGTCATAGTATGGTTGTAGTCGAATATACTCTAAGTCTGTGTTTCCTGCGCAGTACAGTCTGAAGGTCTTTAAGTCGCGGGTGAATAGGTACCTAATGAACAAGTATGCTCCATCGTAAACCACATCGCTGCTTAACATCAGGCAGGATGGTGGTTAAACGCTTGTTAATAGTGATAAAAAAAAATACTCTAGGTAAATCTGGGGACCAAGTTCTACTACACTATCGTAGTTGCGTTGCTCTGGCATCATAGCGAGAAACAATGTGCATCGCAGTTTTTTTTAAGGACAACAGTGAAATGAAGTATCGAAATCAGCAATGCACATTGCTTGCCGTGATTATTACAGAGCGATGCAACTTCGAGAATGTAGGCCCCTGGCACGTTTGACGATCTGTCAGGAAATAGGGCCAATAAACAACTCTACCCTATATCACTTTCGACTACAGCGCTGCGCTGTAACAGAAACACTCTTTAAGATTTTCCAGTGCGGATTTACATAGTTGTGCCTTAAGTTTTGAACCTAAGCTTAAACTTTGGGCTTCAAATAAACTTGAAAACTCGCGTGCAAGTCCCGCATTCAAACGTAACTGTGAGATTTCAGTGGGTGCAAATCCCTTAATTAATTAATAAAAGATTTTCTTTCGAATTACCTGAAACTAAAATAATACCTTAGTTAAACCATAATTTATAAACCACCAAGGTTAGTAATCGGGTATACTTATTACTGGTATCCTTGTCGTTTATACATTGTATGAAATAAGCGCTAAGTTAGTTAAGACAAAGAGTTTATGTACCTATATGTAAATAACTGACTAATTTACTATTTCCGGCAAAATTTCGTAGTTGTTGTGCACAGAAAGATCCACAGTTCCATATCCAATTTCCAAATCACTTCACTCACTTAGAACTTAGCCGTATTCACAACTTCACTAAGGTTGTCTCTGTTTTCAAAAGCCATTTTACTATAACAGAACCCTGGTAAGTATCTGTCCGTGCAATCGTCTGATCACTGAGAAATGTTACAAAGCAAATTGTCTGTTGTAATTTTAGATGTGTTTTATGCAAATTATCAACCCAAGGTTAGGTGTCACAGAGTTTAGAAACGCTCTACCATTCAATTGTTCTTGCGGAGGTAAATAGTTGCGTATTTAATACGTAGATACATGTGCCATCTATAGCTTATGTATATGCTACTTATATATAATATATATATGTCATTGTATTAGAGTTCCGTAGTAAAATTCTTGTCCTGTCCATCCGTGAGTCATTGCCAATAGTGTTATGGACTGGGGCATTTCTATCTTGTAAAATTTTCTAATGTACCTAAAATGTGTCAGCTCCACTTCAGAAAAACTTTACTCAATTATTTTGTTAGATATCGTTAAAATGGAAACTGTTATAGAAACACTGAATATGATGGCGTGAATGCATATAGGCACCGCTTGGCACCTCCATAATTGATCATCGTTATTGTACGTCAGGTTTTAATTTTAGGGCATCATTACCATTTAGGTATAATATCTACCTTATACCATAGGTTGCGAATTCGTGGGCTTCTCTGAATCTAGTAGGTATCTTCACTGTTTTCAAATCCAACATCTGAATTGATAAACTTGAAGCTTTATATCTGTGTTATTTAGTTAAACGAAGTTGTTCCTATTGACTCGGCTGTTTTGAATCTTGAAATTCCCGAAATTACTGATATCTGTTTTTCATAGTAGGTACACGGTACAAATGTTGTGCAGAAATCCTTTTTCAAAATTATGTCTCCTTTCTGTATTTTAATTGTAATGTAACGCATTGAGGTGTCAACATTTAATTACTTATTTGGTATAAGTACTGTATCATCCTCTCTGCAACGTGTTAATCACAAATTTATAGCTCCACGCGTTAATGATATAAATATCGATTCTGTGTTTGCTCTAAATCTATTTAAACATGAAGTAACGCAAGGTACTGAACCCTCTATGCTCCACTTTAACTACTAGCCATCCCTTCCTTGTTTGAGTTTATTCACAAATAAGATCAACCAGCACGTGATTTTCTAGTGAAGCTACAGTCGGCGAAGAATCTGGTCTAATACTTGGTTAGAACTCGTATGAATGTCATTAACCCATTAGCACCCACTGTACTCGGGCACTCACAAGCTATTATAAACTCTATTACTTGGTAATAAAAGTCAAAATCAATTAAAGAGTAAGTATTCTTCTGGGCGTTAATGGGCTAAACATTAAGATTAAATTTCTTCTTGTCACAATACTTAATGGACAATGACAACTCTACCTTAACTCTGTTCCGGACAGTAAACGCCTATAGGTGTCATGAAACTGCAACATCTATTGTGTCTATTTTACTGTCCGCGAATGTGTTAATAATGTTCTAGTGGCGCAGTAATTGTCACGAAAACTGATAAACCATATTCTTGGCCGGCCGTACACAAAATGGAACTTACCTTTAGCGAACAGCGTGAAGATTTATTATGAATTTATCTCACATTAAATTTATTAAAAAAAAATTGACGAGAAAGTTTTGATAAACACTGAACACTTTTTCATTTTGCACAAGAATCAATCACTTTTTGTAAAAATATGTGTGTTCATCTACAGAAATCATTTCTTCAATCTTCACTTATTTTGCAAAAAAAAAATGCAATTTTATCCTGTCCAGATTTTTTTAAAACACTTCACTCATTTTGCATTATCAACTATGAAACCTCAATATCAAACACGAAATGCAAAACTAATTTTGGAATACAATTTCACGAAAATCTTTTTTTAAAGAATAGCTTGCCGATTTGCCTTGTGTTTCTCGCTTTAAGTCCTTGTTACTGTCTGAAAATTAAAAAGATAACTACAGTGAACAAAAACAACGATTGTCATGTTTGCACAGCGTAATTTATCTACGCCTCTCTTGTCACTACCATACGTCGAGTTTAGAGATAATGGGAACGAAATGAAGAAGGCTCAAGTACCTATTTTATTTATTTTCTTTACAAACATTTTTAATTTAGTTCTTCTGTAATGTCGGAAACTACTTTTATCGAGGAAATGTTATTAAAAACAATATAAGTCCATTTTTTTTTAAATGGCTATTGTTATCATAATTTCACAGTTTATCTACAATCACTTTTTGAAGTGTTTTGCTCGAACAGACTTACCTATATACCTACGTACAGATTTATCACAAGAAACTTTCTCAAAATTTAATTAATTATCTAAGCAGTATAAGTGAAAAAAAAATAACGGCTAAAGCATATTATGTAAATCCTATAATTTGCAAAGATCGCGAGATAAAATGTCCAACACACTAGCTTACTTATAGCTACTCCGTTTATATTCTTTCCCTTTGTGTGAAATTGCATATCCATTACATTATTTTTAAGTTCATTTATTTTTGTTTATTTTTCCTTAACACGCTTTACTATACACTTTTTTAAACAAATTGTGAACTTTTGGCATAAAAAATTAAAAGGTAGGTATTGATATTTTGCTATTCCGGGAACTAAGTGCCTACGTTGCTACTCTACAGCAGCGAAATAAGGCAGTGCCGCCCAAACCACCACAAAGTTAGGTTCAAGTCGCTCAGTACTAGCTTACACCAGCCACCACAAACTAATTAGAATTTGGCGTCACGACCTCAAGTAATTTACCGAGCTCGTAGAGTCAGCAGAAAAATAAAAAAAGATGTGTAATATTTTATAAGTGGAACTGACTAAGTAGTCTGGGCATTACGCAGGTAAAGATCAGAGAAAAACTTGGAAGATTGATGTTTAAAATGGGGATGGCAACTAAATTCTTCACGATCGATCAGTGGTTTTTAAACAGAAAGATACACAGTGTAAGAAGCTATTTTATATGGAATACTTACAATACGTATTTGCAATCTACAATAATATATAAATGATAATAGGTACAGTGAGGTCTTCTCATATTATAAACCCTGTTGGGCACAGCAAATGTATGAGAGTGAGAGAGGAGTTAGTAATTAGTACATTTAATCACATATTTACTCGTAAATTACGAAAAAAGAGACCAGCGGATTGATATGCGAAATACAATAAGACTGACTTAATGTACAATCCCACCACCATTATCCATAAACAGGCATCAAAAAGTGCCGTTAAAAAACTCCCGACGAAAAAAGGTACCGACGTTATCGCATGCAGAATTTCATTTTCGTATCGTCATTATGTCGTCAGATTTTGACGAAGGGATTTCATCAGTAGACAGGAAGTAATAACGTGGTATCGGTACCATCTACTACGGCAAAGTCTGACGGCAGCCAAGTCCAATAAACGCTGTGCATTTACACCACACAAACTGTGTCGCAGTGATAGCCCAAATGCCAAGGGAACTTATCGCGATTCAGGCACGGCAAAAAATTACCAGAAGCAAAGGCTCTTTTTTCCGCGCCGAGTTCTGTAATTTGTGTGTATTTAACAATGTCATCGGATGATGACAGCTCTGATGTGAGTTGATGATCTAAGAGTATCTGTATTTGAGTTGTGCAAGTGTATCAAGAAGCGGTGTTTAATGTAGCATTATGCTTATATTGGGTGAAGTAGGGTTCTTTTGTCGATGTATCTTTGTCACTATATGTAATGTGTTTGCACGAACGCACAAATTTTTTGGTGATTATTTTATTATTAACTACCTTTTTGTACGTTCACCACTATAATTAAACGTATTTTTGTCAACACATTTATGAATGTTGTAAAAAATACTCGCTTCTTCACTCATTTAGATACCTACTGAGTAAGAATTTTAGCAGAAAAGCGCAGTATCTGGTCTATTCACTAATCTAGTAAGCTGCCCCGACGATCTGGTGAGGACGATGGGCACACACCAGCCGAAATAGGCACAAAATCGGCCATTGTGGGCGTCTTGAAAGAGGCCTATGCCCAGCTGTGAACATCAGTGGGTTAATATCAAGAGCCTTGAATGAAAACTTTTAAAATTATGCTTAAAGTGGTACATCATTTAAATGTGTAACTTACTATTGTTGCAGCCAGACTAGGTACCTTGAAACAATCGAAGATAATCAAGCATATGTTAAGCCGTTGCACCTGCACTGCTTACATAGATAGAAGAGTTAGAAAACTCAATTTAAAGCTGCACTCTTGTAATTTGGCAAAAAAACATTTCACAATTTGTGAAGCCTGTTTGTACTCGAAAAACTTTTTAGGAAACTCCACATCCCACTCTAGATTAGACTTTATTATCTAATATCAACGACGTACTATCACGCACTAGACGTTAGTTACATCAGCGACTGTTTATGTTCTTTTTACATTACATGATCGTGACTAATAAAGTAGTACCGTTAAATGCAAATTTTCGGTATTTCGGGTACAGCAGGTTGGCTGGCAGTAGAGCGTACTGAGCAGACGGTGACCCGCCGTCATTGTAAGCTCACGTAACCACCAAGTACCTGACTACACTCTGTCGAGATGTTGAAGGCTATGGTTAACCGTGCCCTAAGTAAAGATGAACCAAAGACTCTCACTGCCAAAATTCTTCAGTATCTGGATGTAAATACTTAGAATAACTTAATAACTCTCCGTCTACACAACTTTTTTGCACGTGCATGGATTTTTAAAAACACAGTTTTCCCTGAATGTTTCAACAGAAAGAAGGCAACAAATCAAAAGTCAATCTCGCGGCAGATGATGAGCTGGACTGGCTGAAACCAAGAGCACTTCTTAAACCGGAAGAGCAAGAAGACGTCCCTGAGGCTGTAAGTTTTAATTTTATGACGTTACATGTCCTATATGTGTTTCTTCCGATAAGTTATTTAAAGATTAACCGTGATATTCATAAAGTTAGAACACCGCTAGTGCACTGTTAGTAAAGGTCTTATACACTGGTCAAATGTACGCTAAATACGGACAAACCAGTCTAAGCTGATGTACGTCAACTACTTAGTCAATCTTTTAACTTTTTATGAATACGGCGGTAAGTGAAGTGTGTTATTATAGTTCAGTTGCATAATAACCCCATCGCTTGTTTTTGCTGTGTCAACGTGAAACATTTTACTACAATCTTTGAGTTGAGGTTTTTAAAGACTATTAATAGAAGATGAGATAAATTAATATCTAATTCAAGAAGAATCGCTTTTTAGCTGAAGTTATATTTAAGTACATAAGATATTATGTGTCTAGGAGCACTAATATATGTAAATAAATAATATAGAGTTAAAAAAAAGTAAAGTAGCCGCGTGGTGACGACGAATAGAATACATGTGTCACCACCCCAGCCCAACATGGAGGTGGTAAGAGGCGACCAAGTGTGAGTTAAAACCCAACACCACTGCGACAACCCGTCTGCCAAGGGGATGAGCCCATCATCGTTATAGGGTTCACACACCTTGTGGAGTGTGCGAGTTACATCACTTCCTTCACCGTTTGCGTTGCGTACATAGGTTCCGAAAAAGAGTCCCATTGTTACACGTCCAGTACAGCCGGTCCCCCTGGACCTGAGACATTCCGATTGCAAGTCAAGTAACCGACCAACTGGACCACAGACGGTATAATATAGTATACAGTTAGTTATTATATTATCTCTCCAACAGGACTTAGACGAGGACGTCGGACGAATATTGACAGGGTTAAACCCTCAGTGGGTGCTGGATGAGGTGGCGTACCATTACGGCCAGCAGCAGTTCGTGATCACACCTAAACCAACCTTCGGCAAGGCCTACCCGCTCTACGTGTTCCAGGGCACGGCCATCAGGAAGGATTCGGATGAGGCTAAGGCACAAATAGCAGCCGGTTATGGTAAAGTGTTATTGTAACTTGTATTCTGCTGTGGTAGTTGTGGACTATTTGATTTCTTATCATAATTTATCCGGTATCCAAATAATGCCTAGACGAATATATCATAGCAACAATCAACCACTCACCTGTGGTAGACTTTTGTAGGTACCACAATCAAAAATAGGGAATGTATTATAATATACACACACATACCTATTTAGTATGTAAGTTTATTGTGTGTCTTAAAAAAAATAATCTACTTGATCGTTCATCTATCATTATTGAGATTAGGAGAGTTTTCATGTTCGGAGATCTGCAGGTTCAGTAAGCTTTGACGACGCTGGTCCCAAGAAAGCTAAAAAGGAGAAGAAAGCTACCGCTGAGGCTGAAGAAGAGGAGGAGGAACCGGAACCGGAACCGGCGGCGGCTGAAGAAGCTAAAGCCGAAGGTACGTAGAGGGCAATAGATTGCTCTTCTTTATGTTATGGATTTCATTTACAGCTCTACAATATTTCTACATTGGGAGTGTGTTCTTGTGAACTCCAAGTTTAGTTTTTTTATTATTATGATCAGAGTTAAATTATTATGAATCGCCGTAGTCAAAGTAAATATTACTCACAATCGAATAAGTAAATGGATCAACACACATCAATTATCCGATTCATCAAAAACCGAAATTTAAGAAACGACAAATATAAAATACACTATCATAGTCTTAACAAATAAACATTAAATTATGGTGCTTATATTTTATACGTTATATTATGTACACGGTTCCATGTTACACCTATTATAGTTCGTTTAGAAATGAATACATTTTAATAATTATTGTCATTAATAATTCTAATAATCACTGCAGAAGATGTGGTTGAAGAAGAGAAACCAGCTGAAGGTCATGGAGACGAAGAGCCAAAGGAAGTCGGGGAGGAGGTGGCAGCTGGCGAAGGAGGAGAGGAAGCAGAGCCTGAAGAAAGTAAGCTTTTATTTCTTCAATTTAAATCAGATCAGTTAACTCTTTCCCGGACAGTGAAGGGCCATAGCCGTCATAACAATAAAAAATCTATTGTGTTTTTTTACTGTTCGCCAATATGTTAAATCATTCATAGAGTTACGAGAAAGGAAGTCGATCGTATGTCCTGGCCCCGTACCATAAGGCCTTAGAGTAATGTTGATTACGCTGCGTGACAGTGATAGAACTATACCACTCTTCTAGCCATATCCCTGTCACACAGCAAGAATGATATTACTATAAGACCTCATGGTATTGGGGCTGATGTAATGGAGCAAATAAGTATACAAGCATGGTTCATGGGACAATCGAGTGAGCCGAGCGAAGACGATCCGCCATCTGGCTAGAGAAACTGATCATTGAAGACCGTTCATTGCGCTGGTCCCCATTCATCCGAGGATAATATTGACTTGCCTTAAAGGTGTTTTTTCTATTGGTTAGCCTCGTGTACCTAAATGCTAATGCTCTACTCCAGTTCAATGCAACACTATAAGATAGCATGTGCTAAAGTGTGCTGGTAAACTTCTTATCGAACTAAGAGGTTATCGTCGATTAGCACTGAAAATTTACTCCCAACCGACATGCAATAAATGCATGCACCCACTAACTAACCCTAATGTAGGTATGTAGTCATAAAAGTATTATCCCTGTACATAACTTAATAAAGGAGTTCGGATAATGCATTAACAATTCATGTACATTTATTACCACTTATGGGAATAGTTCAGGACTATAATAGATCGACTAATCAATTATCATCACTCCAAGTCTACTTCTGGAATAATTGTTCATCGGTATTTGTTTATTTAACTCCACTGGTGGCACAAGGTTGCCCTTGGGATTGAAAAACACAAGTGTATTTATATTTTCATAATTTATGTATAAACCACTCCCCATGATTTCTTGTAGAAGAGGAAGAAACCAAAGATGTGGCAGAGGAGATCATTGAAATAAAGCCACGCGTCAAGAAGCTGGCTAACCAGTTTAACTTCTGCGAACGAGCCGCTCTTACTTACGTGTTCCCGAGACGAGTAAGTACCTTAATTTGCAAAGGTTGTTCCTCAACAACGCTACACTCCTAAAACTATACATTGATCTACACTGATTCATTGTGTAGCTAAAAACAAGGCACCTAGTACAAATAAAGAAAGAGGTAATTTTTTTAAGCGTGTTCAAAAAAGGAGTCTGTCTCAATTCGACCATATTATGAACATTTATGAACCGATTTTGAAGATTATTTTTTGTCAGGAAAAAGATATTTCAAAGGTGTTCCTATGATAAGGAATTCAGAGTACGATGATGGCAGAGCCAATAATCAAGGGAAACTTGAAAAAATCATAGAGGCGACTAGTAGGCACTGTTTGAAGTCGGACTTTTTTTTCATTATGTTTTATTATTTATGTAGGTAACGTAAAGTTTTTACTAGAGATGTACATCAAACGTTTGAAACGGTTGAAGCTAACTATTCTCGGGAAATTCCCGCTGACTAACCAGAAACTCTATATAGGTCAAACGTACTATTGTCATTTAAACCCAAAGTGTGATCCATCGATCGCCAGTCTCCATGACCCAAAGTGTAATAAGTATAGTCATTTCTTTTTGTAAAATTTTGTTAATAAATTACACAATTAAATTCAAGTCAATTACGTCCTCTTTCAAATTGAAGCATCTATATTTGTTGTATTTTTACTGTATTCGTACAGTCAGTGGACACGCAAACTATCCCTCCGCCTCGCGCTAACTTCGCAGCCACCGCCATCCAGTGCATCATCTTCGACCACTATCAGGAAGACTACGCCAGGAAACTCAAGGAGAAGGAGGATGAGAAACCTAAACGCGTATGTATTACCTTTTTAACGGCATCATGCGTGAACGGCTAGATGGATTTTTTATTTGTTATGTAAGACTAGCTGAACCGACAAACATTGTTTTGCCAATATACATTGTGAAGAACGTTTCCCTGCTAATAATACAAATAAGCCTTCCTCTAAAATGAGGCCAGTGTGGAGATAAGTATATAGGGGTTTTTAGTATAACGAGTTTGACGTAGATATTTTAAGGAAGCTTATTTTTGTTCAGATGTTTACTTTTGTAATTCAAATTATGGATTCTTTAATATGAATGATTTTATTTTATCGCGTTTTAGTCAATTGTTGTACTTAAGTGAAAACTGTGGCAGGCCACTTTAGCGCTGCCGGCCTCAAATCACTTGCATCAAAATCCGTTACGTAGTCTAAGCATACATAGGGATTGTTTTATAATAGATAGTGACTGATGATGAAGATTCTAATGAACAAAAAAGAGGGGGGAACAATAGTCACTTAAAATAGGTACAGTTAAGACAAGGTAACGTCTGTTTGGTGGACTAGTCTTGTTATAAAAGTCACGTTCTAAGTCCTTATGGCACACGTATATATATGTGTAAACCTGGCCTAAAGTCACAATCAATATGTAGGTAGGTAACACAAAATGCTTTAGGTTTTACCAATGCTTGACTTTGCTATAATCGGCCATTAGAATTTTATCAGTAGGTAACCTGAGCGACAGACTGACAGTGGATCGAAATGTCTGCAGAGAACAAGACAAAATGTATTCATGATTCCATCAGCTTTTGTAAGACGAATCCAATAAACTTATGCCGATTAATTCAGTTCGGGACAGAGAGATAGCGAAGTGGAAGCCGATTCATTAACATAAATGCAAATTAGTTCATTCCCTAAGCAGGGCAAAACATTGCTTCGACACGATACAGGTTTCCAGAAGCAGCAGGAGTTGTGCTAACTTTACATTGTGATATTATCAGGATAAAAGTACCTACCATTTGTCATGATTAGCTAGACAAAAATGTTCATACATACATACTGCGTGTAAAAGGTCCCCGAGCAATGATCTTAGAAACGTTGTTGGGCTCGTCGAAATGAATAACTTTTACTGTAGCTACAGTTTTTTGCCTAGGGATATTTTTTTGTATGGGGATGATTTTTTTTTTTGCGTTTCCCCCATTATATTAAATGTTTAAAACGGGTATTATAGCGCGAAGATTAATCAAAGACAAGCATTCAGCTTACCTTCGTTGTAACATTTAATATCATGTCAGTGCGCGTTTCCTTAAAAAATGGTTTCCCCCATTGTCGCCGTAGTAAAAGTTGTTCATAGTGACGAGCCCAACAACAATTCTGAGATCATTCCTCGTTATACTTTTACACGTAACGCCCGTTTCCTAGTGGGGTCATCTTTAGTATACTTACCTACTTATAATAATTAAGCATAATTATCACATAAAGTAATCAATCATAACCAGACATACTAATTATACTTTTTCAACTGGAACAGTTGCGCAAGAAAGCGGCGAAACACGCGAAGACTGCACAAGAGATCCACGATGAGCAACTGGCGCAGCGCATCAGGGAGGCCTGGTCCATCCTCGAGAGACTGGTCAACCAAAACATTTATGACGACATCGGTAAATTTGAAAATATTCTTTTACTATTTAGTGCAAAATTTTGTCAGTAAAATTGGTTGTAAAAACAGCAGCGCCATCTGAAATCATTCATTTGCTTATGGAACAAGTTTATCTCATAGTAAAAGGAGCACGTTTTTCTACATAATCACTCCACAAATAGTTCGTACTGTTACTTAACCTGACTACACCAAGCTGGCTTAACTTTCCTTACAGCCCAAGACTATCGTTACTGGGACGATCCCTCGGACGAATTTCGCGAGGGAATGGGCTCGCTGCTGCCTCTTTGGCAGTTCCGCTTCGAGCCAATGAAAGCTCATGCCTGCTGCGACGTGCAATGGAATCCGCATTATCAAGACCTATTCACTGTGGCATATGGATCGCGTGAGTTGTTCTGGAACCATGTAGCAAAATGAGACGGAAAAGATAAATTATACTTAGATATTATTATTTTATCCAGGAAAAGATGTGTCCGAAGACCGCTAAATATTACTCTCCTCGGTTCATATCCCTAACTCTTATTCTTGCAGAGTTAGGGATTAGAATAGCCAGTCTAACCAGCCAGAAACCCCTAAAACTATGCCCCCTAATACTTTATGCCTGTTTACTATTCAATCGATAACGATGTGTGGACACTCATATTGGCAATATACCTACCCATCACCTATCACGTTGGACATGATACTACGCTTGGACAAAACGATGTAAGCATTTGAAATAAAAGCGAAATCATCAATAAATTGCAGTGGACTTCACAAATCAGATGAAGGAGGGATGTCTGTGCATGTACACCATCAAGAACCCTGCCTTCCCAGAGTACGCCGTGTTTACTGACTCACCCATTATCTGTCTGGACGTCTACAAGGAGATACCTTATCTCGTCTGTGTTGGTAAGGCCGTTTGGGTTATTCTACGAATATTAATTGACAGAAGTTTTAGATTTTCTTGAATCCTTTCATTGGCTTTTTATACAAGGGCGTTGGAGAAATGGTATAATTATCTATGAGTAGGTCGCGCGTTGGATGGGTCCTGAACAATCTCCTCTGGGTACCCATCTGCCCAGCACCAGTGATAATTTAAGGACATCGAGATTTTAGTCAGTAGAAGTCTGAAACTTCCCCGTGGCCATTCCCATAGCGGCGAGATGTCCTTGAGGATTTCCTCTTCGTCAACAAAAAAAGGATGGTGGTCAAACGCTTGTTTATAATAAAAAAAACAATCCCAGAATCTGATTTCAGGTGATTCCGTTTTTTCATATTACAGCATGTTTCAGGTCTATACGACGGCAACGTATGCGTGTACAACTCCCAACTGGCTCTGGAGGCGTCTTATCAATACAAGTCTGATTCTGTCAACGATAAACACAGCAGCATTGTTTGGGAAGTACGTGATTCTACATTGCCAACATAATTATGATCTCTCTGCGTGATCCAACTCTAGGTGGTGTACTGTGGCACTTGTGTCTTTTTATTTATGTGTAGGTACTGTAGTCTAATCTCTGTAATTAAATGTAATACATTATAATACTGCTTTTGGTAATATTGTTGTATCAAAAAAATACACTTTAAAGGCTGTTTCATGATGAAAACGAGGAATATTTCATGAATCGTATTAATTAATAAATCGTCGTTTCTACCCTCTGCTACCTTCCTGCGCGTCGTTGGACATACAGATTTATAGTCCGTACATAATGACCTCAAAACCGTTACCAGATCCGTTGGGGCCCCCGCCTCATAGACGGCGAGGCGTCATTCTTCTCCATAGCTGGAGACGGGCGCGTGGTCCAGTGGGCGGTGATGCCGGGGGCGTTGCAAGCTTCCACCATCATCACGCTGAGATCTAGCGCTCCTCCACTGCCGGGCCCTGATGGCACTATTATCACCGTTAATAGTACGTAATGCAGTGAATAAGTTATAAAATATACGTTACAAACGCCGGTTGCGGCGAAATAATGAATGCTGATCCCCAAAAAGAGAAGCCCCTCTCGAACCCGTGCCGGTTTATTCTGGTGATTAATCCGGGTGCCAATTGCAGATAAGGAACCAATAGGTAGATACATGTAGATTCTATATAATTCCGGGTAAACCTCAGGTTGCGGCAGTTGTTTCTGCTTCCACCCCACGAACCCGGAGATCTTCATGGTGGGCACGGAGGACGGTATGCTGCACACCTGCTCGCTCAAGTACAATCGCGACTATGTCCGCTCTGTTCAAGTAAGGAATAACATTTTGTACGATGACGGAAGAAATTTGTGTTGAAGGATTCATTTTTGTTAGATTAGTCTAGAAGACCTAAGAAATTATCTAACAAAACGGTATACTTGGCAGATTGTCATTCTAATTCTTTACTAATCTTAGCGGATTTTTAATCGTCGTTATAATCAGCCAATGTTCATCCACTATATTGTTACTATTTGTCCCCTCTGCCAAAAAACTTACTTTCCTAGACATTTTTTACGACTGGAGCAAAACAGTATTGGTTATCTACAGAATGGTTCAACATTTTTTTCTTTCGGTGTACCTTCCTATGCGCAGGCGCATCACATGCCGTTATACCGCATCAATTACAACAACTACAACAGCACGATCTTCGCGACCTGCTCCGGGGACTGGCGCGTCAAAATCTGGGAGGACGGAAGGAAGTTAGTTTATCCAAATAAATAGAATTTGCCATTATCTTTACTTCTGTACTTTCACGTAAAGATGATTGATACTTTTGGGTCTTTTCCAAGGTGAAAGTAGTATAATTCCTTATATCCAAAAATAAAATAGTTAATATAATATTTAACTACATGAACTTTGATACCACGTACATATTGGCCTATACGCCCAGAGCTGAGAAACAAGTCAATCATTGAAATAGGTATAGGTACATTTATATACATAGTTCAATTATATCACCGATTTTTTTAAATACATTCAATTTTATTTTGCAAAGAACAGTTTTCGTGGTACGGTCGGCCAAGAAAATGGTCTATCAGTTTTGATGACACTTCCTGTGTCACTAAAACATCAATAAGGTAGAGATAGTATATTGTGACAAGTGAACAATGAACCTTAATGTTTAATGACATTCATATGAGTTTCAACCTTAGGGTGGTAGAGCAAATTCTTTGCCGAAATAAAGATTAGGAATACGCCTAAATATTTACAGTGCATTTCACAAACATAATATTAATTACAAGAAAAGCGTAGCGATGTATTCATTAAAACTGCAACGAAATACATTGGATAGGTGTTAAAATTAAACACACGATTTGTCAGTGAGCCGCTGTTTATGTTCGAGCTGGGGTCGCCGGTGGGCGACGTGAAGTGGGCGCCCTACTCCAGTACAGTGTTTGCAGCCTGCACTGCAGACGGCAAGGTAACACCGACCAGATTCCTTTTCCTTTCCATCCTTTCCAAGTTTCTTTCAGAACCAAAGATGTAAAACCATTAGCTAATGTAGATAATACATATTGTGACTAGGTCAGGTGTTAGAGCTTTTCTATTATGTCTGTTCCATTATTTTGATCAAATACTAACTCCCACAAAACTGTTTCCACAGTTTGTCTGGATCTGGTGTCTCTAACTAGAGTTACAACATTTTTACTAATTTAAATAACTTGCAATTTACGAGTATATGCTGGAGAGAAGAAATTTTCTGAGTTTATTTAAAAAAATGGCTTTACTTATTTCCCATCTGATATCCTTCCTTATAGGTAAACTATTGATAAGGTAAATTAATTGAAAATAATAATTACTGACTCTGTCTCTGATTTAGATTGATTAGGCAACTAGCACACACCCACATAAAATAATCTATTCTCTGGGGTACAGTTGTAAAATAAACCTACACAGAACCTTAAACTCCATAACCGAGCAAATTCACCAAGCGCCTGTAATATTAGAATAGCAAAACAATATCAGCTTTCGTCATATTTTCAAGTCTACGAAATATTATGTTACAAACTTAATATTTGCGCAGGTGTTCTGTGTCACAAAATCTCTTGTTTCTATGTGCTAACAAGTTTATTTTTTAATTAAACCTGAAATAGTGTTAGTGTGAGTATGAAATAGTGTTTAAAGGTTTGCATGGATAAAATTTCGTACCTAAATGGAGTAGGTCCCATTTGTTCCATGGAACAAGACGTAATAGAACAATTTGAGAAAATATTGTCCCCATTTGTACTGTAGAACTCTATACTAGCTTTTGCCCCTGTTTTTGTTCTCTGTGATTGTACAAAACTAAATGGCAATCTCTTTTTATCTTTTTCTAGTGGCCAGAATTCATACCAATTTCAAAAACTTTATATTATACATAAAAACTAGTAGTAGTAAGTACAAATAGAGACGATATTTTCTCAATTTGTTCTATTAAGTCATGTTCCATGCAACAAATTGGACCTACTCCCTAAATGTATTCCTATAAGATTAAATCCTTAGGACCTTATAATCGTTTAGATTTGTAGACGTTTACCTACGTGTAGTCTATTATGGTGTCAGAAGGGAGTTTTATTACCTGTAGATTCTGGACGAAACTTTGTGTCTGTAGGTATCTACATGAGAGTTTAATAATTAACATGAGGTCATGAGAGGTCAACATGAAGATCGTTGTGTTTTTTTTTTCACCATCAAGGCGCTAAAACTGTATCTCGGTTTAAACGAGACCCGTAGCAGGCTGTTTCAAATAGCCGTAGTACCTACTCTTCCCTAGACGCTTGTAGATATTATAGGTAGGTAAGTATATCATCTTATGTTTATCCTATTTGCTACTTCAACTGTGCCAGGTGTACGTGTTCGACTTGAACGTGAACAAGTACCGTCCCATCTGCGTCCAAGCTGTAGTTTCCAAGAAAAGCAAGAAGCTGACCCGGCTTGACTTCAACCCCCGGCTGCCGGTGATCGT
>SJJU01009179.1:0-30882 GCA_012932125.1 Conopomorpha cramerella | reverse complement strand
ACCGTTTTAGCGATTATAATGAACACCTAGTAATATTCAGTTTTATACACACCTGAAAAGAGAATCAACATTAAAGTTCAAAACAATAAGAGCTTAATTTATACATAAAATAGGGAAATACCGCTAATAATGTATATTGGCAAAACAACGTTTGCCAAACTGATAGTTGATATTATCACAATATTACTGAAGTACCACTCCGGCTTATTCTACGTACTTTGATTTAGTAATATTTTTCAATCAATACCAGTTGACCGTGAAATCGGTGCTTGGACGAATATTATTTCGAACCAAAGTCCTGCTATCGCCAATTAAAATTTAACTCTTTGTTTTTAATAAATTTAATAAATGAGTTTAAATCATCGTTATAAGCGCTATTACATACATATACAGTAGCATAGCCTAGAGCTTGATGAAAGTCATGTATGATTTGGAACAGAACAGAAACTTATTTTTTAGTTTCCGTCTTGTAAATTTTCATTAAAATTCATTTATAATTGTTTCCTATACTTACTTTCCCTAAATAATGATGTTAATGAAGATTTTAATACCTTGAAAAAGTGAAGTTGTTTTGATTGACGCGAGAATTTTTTTTCATATCGCTTATTATAGTTCGACTCGTCTAATAAGTGATTTCTGACACATTGACAACGACCATGAAAAACATGGAATATTTTTAGAACGGAAATAATTAACCTTAAAATGTATGCCGGTAACAGCACTGAACATTCTATTCCTTTGTGTTTCTTTTTCATCAATAATCTAGTGCTGGGATTTGATTTATCAAGTTGAATCGTTTCGATTTTGGACACGTCGACTTCAATCGAAACACTACACATACACATCGATTCTCACGCGTTCGAATGTTTTCAATACAACACTATCACGCACGTCAGTCGACCTGTCAGAATTCACTTATTAGATGAGCCCAACTATAATAACAAATGAAAACTAAGAAGCCGTAAAGCCAAGCTCTTTAAAAATAAAAAAAAAACAGTTGCTTTCGATTCTAACACGGTTCGTAGTAGATTTTGGAAATACGGCTCGATAATTCCCCATTGAATTTGAATATCCCCCCAACAAAACCATTATACAGACCGACATGACGTAATCCACAAATACTAAAATAAATCTACCTAACCAAATTGAAACCCTACTCCGTCGAACCTGTAAAGCGATCTCTAATTATGTCTAAACAAATTGGTCAAACCGGGGCAATCGAAATTTCGATTCAACGCATTAAATATATACTATTTGGGCTTAGGACAGACAAGGGGCGTGTCGATTTTAAGAACTGAATATGGTACCACGGTAAATATTAACAATCTGAATAATATGTGTGATACAAAATGATAATAATAAAATAAAAATAATCTTAAGAAATTGAGAACACGGTCACCTGATCCCAAACTCCGTACGAAAACTAATTGGTTCCGTTTAATGTTAAAATACCTACGGAACCACCACGTACATATATGGCCAGAGGTACCGCATGTCTAAAATGAGAAATTTGCTGTTTAGGATAGGCCGTTAGAGATGGATCATACCAACTAAACTAGATACCCTTAAGACGTCGAAAAATCTACCATAAACTAACTCTGTCATAGATTGGTATTGGTAGATTTTTTTGGATATGGTAGATTATTCTTACGACGGAATATTGCTATGGTAGATTATTATAAAGGCGTTATTGCGATCAGTAAAATGTAAAGGATGTATTATTTAAGTATAAGCACTATTTATAACGTTTCCACTTTATTCATCCACTGTACTTTTGCCATAGCACTCTATCATAACAAATATACCAATAAGCGGGCCGCATGCTTGTTTGCCACCCTTGTGGTATAAAAAAAAATAAAAAAAAAATAAAATAAATAACAAACTCTGAATGGTAACATCAACGTCCGAATGGTATTTATTTACACAACCTGTCGTGTAATGTAGGTATGTTTTATTTTAAAAAAAATCAATAAAATAAGGAAACAGACCGGTTAACCCTCACACATCACATCAGCCGAAACCTCTGTGTGTACAACGCTTAAACAGTCCGATGATCAAATTAATTATCCTCCGGGTGCAATCATGCGTAGATACATCATTTAATGGAATCCGCGGGATGTTAGTATCCTATGTAAACCGACGGCGCTGGTAATCGATTTGCTATGCGTTCCGCTTTGAGCTCAGTTATAAAATAACGTTGTACATTATTTTTTATGCATTGCTTAGAAATATGCCAAAGTAAGTGGGGTGTTGAATAGTTAAATCATGTACCTGTGAACACTTTTAGTGACACTCAAATAGGCGATAGTCATTTACTGTAGTATATGGTAAGGTAGCAATTAACCGGCATTGGAAATAAATAAAAAATAGGCTTTGACCGATTGTTGGCAATTGTCGGCATTTAGTGATTTCTGGGAAGCAAATTTGACAATGTTGGCATAGCGGAACAAGTTGTAAGAAATGTTTAATGTAAATTTGAAAACTACGAGTGGTTGAATAAAACCCGTTAGTGCACTGCAGTCGCAAAAACTGATTACGCTAAATACGGACAAACTACTGGGATATTCCCACCCACTTTGAATTCCAGTTAGAGCCAGGATCTACAGCGGCATCCAGAATAGACCAGAGTTCAGTCAATGACGACTGGGCTAGATCTACGGATAAACTAGTTTAAATTGTCATAAATCAACCCACTCGTAGTTACGTCAATGATTTAGTCCCTCAATGCCGACATTCCCCAAAATTACTACTTATTAAACATTTCTTACAACTTGTCTCGCTATGCCAAAATTGTCAAATTTTCTTCCCAGAAATCACTAAATGCCGACAATTGCCAACAATCGGTCAAAGCCTATTCTTTATTTGTTTCCAATTCCGGTTAATTGCTACCTTACCGTATACTACAGTAAATGACTATTGCCTATTTGAGTGTCCCTAAAAGTACAAGATTTAACTATTCACCACCCCACTTACTATAAATACGAAATGCCGACAAATGCTCAATCGGTCAAAGCCTATTTGTTTTTTCTCTCCAATCGGTTAAGCTACTTTATTTGTTTCCAATGCCGGTTAATTGCTACCTTGACGATGTGCCTCAAACTGATTAATCTATATGTCGTATCCGGTCATGATTACAGACGAAAAACGAAACGGAAGCACGCGCCACCCGCTGGTGACAGCAATGTTGACACACGCGCCTTGGAACTGTCTACGTTTTGTTTGCATAACCTGAATATATTTTTTTAATTTGATTGTGAAAGTGTATAGATAAAGTATAAATAAATAAATAAATATAAATAAATAATGAAGTGAAGTCGTTCTATTTGCTTGACTTCCCATAAGCCCACACCATGACTGATAATTCGCACCCTACTCCTACATGTATATATATGCCTTTTGATTGAATACTTCTGTATTCATCTAAGTGTTTTATGACGTTTACACTTATAAATCTCCCGTCATTATTATTTTTTTAAAAACGACCGTTCGTAATCATAATTGTATGGATTTTACAAAACATCATTCAACAGTTTAGTACGCATCTACTCGTAGTAATGAAGAAATTAGATTGACGTTTATTTGAAATATGAAGGGTAAGGGGAAGAATGATCATTGTCAGATATTTTCATAATTCTAGGTAACCGCGTCATCTTTTAGAAAATCTGGTGTTCTATGACGTGGTGAAAACAAAAACGCAAAAGAAAGATCACTGTCCTCAAAAAAATATGCGAAAAAAGCCCTAAAACTAGGTACTTTAAAGAAAGGATCTTTGTTAATATCATTTTTAAAATAAAGATTTAGATTGTCAATGGACTTATGACCTTTTTATCCGCTTTTTAATTTTTTACTTTTTTATGTTTTTGTCAAGTAATTTTTTTCTTAAATTTCCTTGTTTTAAATATATTATTACTTAATATAATAATATATTATAGGTAAGACATTATTATTTGTCCCGCTGTTGTGTTTAAAGTGCATCTCAATAAAAACGTTGTTTGAAATAAAGATATTTATTACATTTTTCTTCAAACCATCTCCTAATAGCTATGACCCCTCTTCCCTCTCACCCTTCATATTTGTTTCCTATTAGACAAGACATTTTGTCAAATAAAGGTCAAGTGGAAGGTCAAGGAAAAGTGCCCCATAACCAATTTACAGTCCAGCTTTTGCTATGGTCTACGATGGATGCCAAGATGCTAAGAAGAAAAGAGAACTTTAAAAAATATTCCTTTCACACTAAAGTAAAAAAAAAAAGTTTTTACTTGGAACAAGTTTTCCATTTCGTTTCTCATTTTCCTTGCAGTAATATTGCAAGAGGGACTTCCGTTCTGGAACACAAGGCTAATCGTCAACCGTATGGACCGTCCGTAAAATTTAAACCGAAAAACTTCGCAACATCCAGATGGCCCCACTAGTCTCCATTTACCGAAAGTTCGTTCCTAGATCAGCATAAAACACGGTTACACTAGAACTGGGGCTGGGCTATTCACGTTTTTGCTACTTAAAACAAAATCTGTAAACTATTTAACCCCAAAACAAACGAGGGGACAGATTTTGATGATGTTTTATTTTCTGTGATTTGTGTAGTACCTGAATAGGGCTTAGTTACAGAAAAAAAATAATGGCAAAAAAATAAGTCTTTTATGAATAACTTACAATACAATACTACGCGTACAATACTGTCGTATTCTGGTAAATATTGCATCGATTAAAACACAATCCACTACACCCAGAGACTAAAGATGTTTTCAAAGAAGTAGTTTCACTGTATCAAAAGTAGTGGCATTATTACCCATCAACGGTTATCATCATCTCCCTGCCCTTATCCCACACTAGGTGGGGTCGGCGCAACACGTTTCTTTTCGCCATTCATCTCTATCATTCGTCATCACTGCAGTTACACCTTTCACCCATCAACGGTTGTATCATCAACATTTCCCTGTCCTTGTCGTACACTGGGTGGGGTCGGCGCAACTCAATACTTTTATACTCATGGGAATAGGGATACTTCCCTTCAGGATTCCACAAGCCTTCATTCCTCCCCTACAGGACAAAGGTCTTCACTCTAGAGTGAGCAACAATGCTCGGTCCTTGACCGCCACCGGCTACCTTTGGTCGTCGGTCCATCGAGCTGGATGGCGGCCCACTCTATGTCTATTAGTACACGGTCTCCACTCTAGAACTCGTTTACTCCAACGGTTGTCGGTTCTCCGACTTATGTGAACCATTGCTTTCAGTATGCTAATTCTCATCATCACCATATTCGTCCACCGCTGGACATAGGCCTCTCCAATTGCACGCCACTGTGATCTGTTTTCGGCCTCTCGTATCTACTATGTATTTCGGTTTCTTTCGTTATCTGAGGAATCGTAGTCGCGAGGTTTGTGATGTGAAGTTTTTTTTTGGAACTAAAAAACTTTTCACTATGTTGTAATTTATTTTTTTCACGAGAATACGACGCCGGGGCATTATCGTCGGCAAACCGCTTTTTTACGGAGCAACTTGGGACATTTTGAGACATTTGGGAAAAAACTACGTCGACTTAACAGGGTCTAAATCTCGGTTTGTGTAAACTAGGGACACGTGCGAATAACAAGAAACAAAAATGTATCATGTAAATGTTTACGGTACTTTTTTAACTTAAATAGTGTATTACTCTTTATATGACATTTCTATTAAGAATAAAAATATGGAAATATACAATGGTATTTATATACCTATGTACATATATGCTCAATACATAGTATAAAACAAAGTCGCCTCTCGCTATCTGTCCATATCTATGCTAAGATCTTTAAAACTACTCAACAAATTTCTATGCAGTTTTATAAAACAAAGTCGCCTCACGCTGTCTGTCCCTATCCTTAGATGTATAAAACTACGCAACGGATTTTCATGAGGTTTTCTTTAATGTGTAAAATAGCAAATAAACACTGTTAATAATGTATGTTCCTGTCGGCACAACACCGGCAAACATCAACGTCACGACGCCGACCGACGGTGGGGATATCAAGTGAAGTACGCAGAGGTCCGAGAGCCCGCCTCTCCTGCGTGACGGCGAAACCGGTCGCCGGATGTTGGTAAAACAACGTTTGCCGGATCAGCTGGTCAATTTAAGCTGTAGTCGCCAGTTCAAAACTAACTTGAGACTCAAAACATCTCCGAAATTTCTACACACCCCTTAAACACGTGTAAAATGTAATGCGGCATTATTCTTCTTCTGTAGACTTAATGTGAGAATAACATGAATGAATGTATATACCATGAGAATGGATGCCAAAAATAGTATCCCGAAATGATTATGTAACTTAGGAAATTGAAAATGCGTGGTCACGACACGTGACTCTCGTCATTTTGCCAAAACGTGACCCGAAAACAACTTGCAAAACAAACAAACAATAAGTTTGCCCACTTTAACATCAAAAACAATTGGAAAACATACAAATGTCCTAATAGTTATACAAAAAAACAGGTTACTGAAAATATGCGACACGTTTATCCGCCGAGTGTAAAGTTACCCTTAAATTTTCTTGTATGAAAAAATTTGTTCCATAATATTGATTCAATCGGGTTACGTGTACGTCGTCTCTTTTCTACAAAGCTGATTAGAACGAGATGGAATAGGTTTACTTCAGAGACGCGTACCTTTGACTCGACCTCAGTCGGTCAGTCATTTGAAATTCACATTTGTATAAATTCAATTACCCAGTGAAACTTACCACACAAAACATGCGGTGACATTGTAGAGTTTTGGGACTAACACGTGCGCGTATGTGTGTGCAGCTTAGCCGTTTTTCTTGAGCCGTTATCCCATACGGTCGCCTAAGTTCTTTAGCTCAACTTAGAATGGTGATCAGAAGCTTTAGCTCACGTCCCCAGTATGTGCCTAAACATTATTGCAGGAGTTTTCAAGTGCGGTGACGTCAGAAAGTGTCGGCTGGACGGACACGTGTTGCCAGTTTGTTAAGGGGCCTTTTATGTTGCCCTGGTGCCAAAATTTTCGTTTGCCTACCAAACACTATCGAAGTTAATTTTAATTGCATTTATGTACAATGCTGGTTTTGTTTGGGAGCTAGAATTATGGATTTTGTTAGTGATAGCAATGTATCTCTCTAGTAAGATGCATGCTGTTCTTACATGAATTCTTCTGATATTGAAATATAATGAGTTTCGTCATCTGTTGTAGCATATTACTACTACTATTATTACTCCATTGATCAGGTGTACTGTCTGCTGTAAACGCTTATTCAAGTAAAACTTTGGCTTCAAATCATATCCGGGCTGATCACCAAATTATCAATATTTAGTCGGAACGCGCATAAGTCGCCGCTGCCAAAGTCAGCTTGGATGACGATGATGATGATGTACCACATTATACATAAGAATCTCTTAGCTCTCAGAAGCCGTTATCTGAAATAGTAATAGATAAACAAGCGTCATTGCTTGAGCTTGGTTTGTCTCTTTTACACAATCATAATTATCCGAACACAAACTTCAGAAATTCCCGAAGGTCCATGGAGACATTTCATTCTTCAGTCCTACTCTATCATTGAACATAATCTCGACGTGTGAAAAGACAAAACAACTACTTATGTAATTAAGACATGTTCATATGATTTATACCGATCGGAAAAAACCCTTTCAAATAGCCGAAGTCTGCTGTTTCTGTAGAGTCCATTTCCGCCGGTAGCCAAAAGTACCGCCTCATACAAACTCGGACCAGCTGCAGCAGGTTTTGTATGAAGAAGTAGTCACCCTTTATGTGTATAAAATCTACAACAACACAGATGATTTAACTTTCAAAGTGGTTAAAGAAACACTGACAGTTTCGAGCCTTAAGTGAACAATTTTGTGTCTCGTGCCGTTTGAATACAAATAACTTACCCGTTGTTTTATTAATGCTTTTCCCCAGTGTCTTGTGGAGGGGACATTGTAAGTATACCTATTTAACCGACTATGTAAAATATAAGGGTAAGTCACTGCTCGAACATTAAAAATAGGGTGAAAGATAATTTCGGGTCATCCAGTAATCGAATACGCTCACAAAACACATCAAACGTACTTTTCAATAAATTTTATAATTCGTATGCAAATAAAATTATTCTCTACTTTCATATGGAAATATAGGTACGTTTCCACGTCGACGTTTTGTCTAAACAGACACGTCTCCCTCGAAGAAAACGAACAATTTCTATTTACGAAGTGGAACATCAACAAAAACTTTCCCACGCCTCGTTTTACAAACATTCTGTGTGGAAATTGATCCATTAGGAAGAAAAACTACTCGGTTTCACCGGTTCACAAAGACATACGTTACTTGCGTACATAGATAACAAAAACCGCTAAAAATACCACATGACCACGGGAGTGACAGTTCTGACGTTAACATTTTTAAACCGTTTTGACAATGGCATCATTAATTTCGGTCACGTCATTGAAAATAGGAAATTCGCTTAAGTGAACGCAGCAGATTCCAAGTCGAGTCCGCAGATGCTGGTGACATTCGTGACTAGACAAACTGCATCTGGCAAACCAAATGGTAAGTGGCTGACTGGCGTTTTTATATACGGTGAGCGGAGCACAATTGTATATTCAAATGCGAGAGATGTTTTTAAAGGAACATTTTTATTCGCGCGCTGTTGGTCCGTCGCAAACTGAAACAGAAATAAGATTTACCTATTTTGAAATTTGTTAATCATGCTTATCCTATTATATGTAAGGTAATGAAAAAAAAAACCTACAATTCAAGTCAACCCAAAGTCAAAATGCTTATTGCATTATCAATGGAGAATTTACCGTGACGATGATTTGACAGATATTCGTTCTTTCTTTCGCTAATGTTATTTAACTCCTGTGGTGGTAGTATTTATGACAAAAGTTTGAGCAAAAATCTGCCCAATAAACGTCAAACGAAAATTTTCCATTCCGGAATGACAGTGCAAAGCTTCTATGAGACTATAGCCAAGCGAATGCTTTGAAGAAAACTCCCTTGGGAGTGCTCTGCGTTGGAGATCTGCAGGGGCACTCGAAGTATTGTGCGGTGATAGCCCTCCACGCCTCTCTTAGCAAGGTTCGAGAGGTATCAAGATGTTACTGTACCCTACAGGGCGGCATCTACTCGGGCTGTGATGGAATAGGATGTCTTGTTTAGGGTAAGATGTAAGAGACTAAGTAAAAAAACAATACACACTAAGTCATGCTTACGTTTACTTTAGTCTCCAGCATTGCTATAGGTTATAAACAGAGGTCTATTTTATAAAACATATTAGGTAATATTAAGAGTTGAATTATTATGCATAGTATAAAACAAAGTCGCCTACCGCTGTCTGTCCCTATGTATGCTTAGATCTCGAAAACTACGCAACGGATTTTCTTAGTTTAAGTTTTCGTTAGTAGATAGAGTGATCCTTGAGGAAGGTTTATATGTATACTGTATGCATATAATAGCAGAGAAACACTGTTAATAATTTATATTGGCAAAACAACGTTTTCCGGGTCAGCTAGATCAATGATAAAATAACAGAAACGAATGTTATTAATTAGATGTTTTACGAAATTAGACCTTGAAGTCACAGTGCTGGGAAAGAGAGACAAATCATCGATGAAACAACATCCCACGTGTTTTTAAAATGAAGATTTTAAGAGGATTCACATTTTTTTTACAATATATATAAAATAATCAATTTATTCATTTAGCCTATTGTAATTTTAGTTTGGTAGATATTTGTTTCGACGTAAAAACCGAACCAAAACCGAAATTGCGACGTATCAGCTATACAGGGTGGAATCGATAAGTCATCTCATTCGAATTTTTAAACTATACAAGATATTGAAAAATTGGTTACTAATCCTGAAAGTGCTTCACGAGCACTTCTAACGATTGCAACAATAGGTTCCAGAATTATCTAGATCTATCAAAACAATCAATGAATCCAGCATCCGTACAATTAGTACCACATGGCACACATCTCTTCATAATATCATAGCCAGTAAAGGATAAAACAAGTGTTTTCCACATTTACTACAATATTTATTAGTACTTGTTTTACAAAAAAATTTTTTTACTCTTATTGTTGGAAATGGCACTTAGTGGTCCCATAGAAATAATCGAGTGAGATCACTTATCATTTCCAACCATACCTTCAATTATTTTTTTTTCTTTTTACGGCTTAGCTCAACAAAAATTTGCAGCGCTATACCTGGCTATGTACCTTATTTTTTCTAGACTTTCGTTCCGACGACGTCGCTGTAACAAATCACTTGAAACACTCCACGGTGCTGACGCTCTGGAAGTGGCGCGGCCATGCCTTTAAATTCTTCGAAACGACATCCACTGTCGCCATTTTATTATGATTTAAAAGACTTGATTATGTGTACCTAATTTGAATTGTATGCAAAGTGGAATTTGTTTTTAACCGACTAAAAAAGTAGGTTCTCAATTCGCTACGCTATTATTCCGCTAATTAAGAAAGGATTTTTATTATTTGGTAGACGGTATTTCCAATATTAATTTCATCAAAATTGACTCAGCACTTTTACAAAATCCGAATTCAAAATTTCCTGTTTGAATTCGGTTATTTTATTAAAAATTTCCTGCTTTATACAACCAAAAATATTATTATTTCCTATCTATTGTATATACACAGCCGTCTAATATTAGATTGTTTTGTTTGGGTTATAGTCAATTTGTTTAGCTCTGAACAATCGAGCCTGGTACGTAAAGCTCGCTTCATAAAATAGTTCCTTTTACCTTTTGTTAAGTTGGCACCATTGTGACTTCATATAGAATGACTTTGACACACGTAGAAAAACAACATTCAAGGATACCAACATGATGAATACCACGTAAGGTTTTACGATATCTGTACCGATGTTTTTTTCCCCTTTCATAGTGAATTTAGTATTATTTAGAATCTGTTCTTGGACACCTACTTTTGTAACTAATATTTTACCAATTTTTTTATGATTTTACCAGGAATTTTATTAGGAAAGTAGAACGGCTTTTTGTCAAATCTATGATATATATGCAGTGTAACTTACACACCAACACAATAACAATATTTTACAGTCATAAACATTATAAGTACATGTATAATTTTCATGTCAAGTTCAGTATCAATTGCCCCCTAAACTGCTTCGCCGATTTTCATTGTATATTAGGTAAATATGACAACAGGTCACATTAATTAACGACCTCCTAAATCCTTCTCGCTTCCCAATTTTACGGCTCTTTAAAATTATCATCATCAGCCCATACTTGTTCACTGCTGGACATAGGCCTCTCCATTGCACGTCACTGTGATCTGTTTTCGGCTAAAATTACTTATTACTTATAAAAATTCTAATTTCTAATTCAATGCCATACCACTACACTACCGATTATGCGTTTCACTCGCTGTCATTACTGTCAATGTGACATTTCAGGGTTTATCAACCACTTGATGATAAGTAATCAAAAATGATGTTTTGAATAACTTTGAAGTCTACTGTTGCAAAAACTGTTCATTGTAAGGACATCCCAAGATGGCATTGGATCTAATTTATGACACCAGAGTTATGCAACTACAAGAGTCTAGCAGACTTGACTCCCTATAAATAACCTTCCTTTAATTCAAGCGCGTTTATTGGTAAGGAGGTTAATGTCTATTAATTTTGTGTATATATTTATTAAGTTGTATATACCTGAGTATTTGCACACCATTGAAACACAAACCCGGAATTCTAGTCAGCGGCTCATTCATGTGTTCACGAATAATCCAAGTAATTAACGTAATCAGTGTTCATCGCAGAAGGCTTGGGCATTGTCTGAGGCGGCCTTATTGCGAGAGACATAGTCAATCTTTAGCTTAGGCTTAAACTCTCGCGTTATCTCATTCTGTATTCTACGGACAGAAAGAGACAACACGTTGTGCTTTAAGGCTTACAGAGTGTATCTTAGTATAGATATCTAATTTGTCTAGATTTATCCGACGAGCTCTGGGATGAAGCGCTGAGCCTCGTTAGTATGACGTACATACATAATTATGTGCAAAGTGTTTGTTTTTGTTTTTAATTTGATCTCTTCATATACTCGTATATAGGTATATAATAAATGTTTTCGAATGTTTATACATCACGCCTCGAAATCGCTGTCCACCACCATATTCACGTTAATTATTTTTTAATTAGGCTTGTGCGATAAAATATTAATATTTGAGTACGGTACGAAGAAAGTGGTGTACCATTTTAAAGTTTGTATTAAAGTCGTTAGACATGCAGGTTTGTTTTTCTTTGATAAATACATGTAAATAACAGCTCTATCTTATCGATATTTTACTTGGGTAAAATTAAGATTTTATCTACATACGTTGTTGTCCAAATTGACTGCAAGTGCATATTCTTGATGGACTTCTCCGAAACAATACAATACACTTCCATTGCTCATTGTTTGAATTGAATTTTCCCCGAAACTACTTTACCTGTTTGAAAATGTCTTTAACTGTTGGGAAGCTACACTGTCCCCCGTATTGTATTTCATCCCAAAATTCCCACGGGGTAAAAAAAACGTAAGCAACACCACGTACAGCTAGTTACGAATATTTTCCTTGATTGGTAGGCCGTCCAAGTACGTAAGTTTTGATTACCCGAACGTTTCCAAAGGTGGCGAATGTGTATTATATGTGCATATTGTCAGATAAAGAACATTTAACATTTAGCAGACAAGACTTGCAGCACGTCGTCATTTTCATTCTGCATACTTCCGAACGCGACAGACTGAATCACACAAGACATATCACATGTCTCTTGACAGACCATGTTACAGCATGTATATTCAGCCTGCAATTCTCTCAACATTTAGCACAAAGCGTGTTCTCAACTTTTCCTAAGGGAAACTTCCTAACAATTATCTTACATTCATCAAAGCTGGTGGAACTTTGAAGGCGACGCGAGATAAGTGTGGTCGTTCATGCTGCACTATGATGTGCCGTCACTTGTTAAACACTTACGCCCCTTAAGTTTCTTGAAGCTTAATTAATATGACAATCATAACAGTTGATCTGCGTTGTGATTGGCCAATGAGCGGAGGTTGTTTAGCCAATAGCGTTGTCGTCAAGTTCCGACTCACACATAATTTCGTGTACACAACACATCTAAATATCTCGCAATCGAGGAGAACTGAGTAATCGCTGAGTAAAAGAAACTGTTTTTTTTTTTCTTAAAATAAGCGAAAAAGAACGTATAAAAAGTATTGTTATTATATTACTACTTTCAGAATTATATAATATATTGAAGTATTGTATGTGACCCGGATATTGCCCACGACGGCCGGAATCAAGTACAGCAAAATCATAGAACGGATTGCAAATTCCGTTGTAGAAAATTAGGTGCATTGGAGTTTTTGTCGTTCATTATTTTAATATCATAATTACTGAAGCAATCTTTGTTATCTATTGTTGTTTTTTGTAGGCTTAGTCGAGCTGTAATATTTATGTAAATAGGTGGCTGAAAAGGCAACTTTGTGATGGTTTAGTGTCCGATTTGCTTATGCCCTTGCTGCTGCTTCGATTGTCTTTGTAAGCCTATTCATTGTCAGGATAGAGCGTTTCTCCTGTCAACCAAACATCCAGTCCATCATCGAACGGAATTATTTTTATAAATACTTGACGCCTTTTAGGGTATGGTAGATGCACTTGCAAAATATTTCCACGGTTCATCACCACACAACCACGTTCTACTCTTTCCTTCACTGTATCAGCTTTGCGTAGCTTTTGTTAAAGTTTGTGCGTGAAATAAGTTTAAAAAAAAACAATAATTTCAGTGCTAAAGTAATACTTTTTATTTGTTAACTACTTAATAATATACACATGTATAATATATAATATAAGTACTTCAACAAGTACTTTATTTTATTATAGTTTGGGCAGCGAATCGTGTCATGTTTTTAAGACTAATTTATTTATTTCACGGGAAGCGAAGTTTTACAATACCTAACTTGTCGTTTTATATACTTGTTCAATAGTTCTCTATCGATCTTGTAAAATATGACCCAAAAACAATGCAATGTCCGAAACCTTTCGTTAAACGTTATTACAATCTAGCGTTATTATTTTTTTAGACCCACCGCTATTCCCGTTATTTGTGTGTTATCACCAAACTATAGATAACGACAGTTATCTTTTTGACAGGCTACCGGTACCCACCAAGATACCTGTTGTTAGATACCTACTATGTTCTAAATAGACCCCCTTAAAAGTAAAAATAAAGTTTTTTTGACACGACTCGCTGACCACACTGTAGACAAATATTTATAATTACATATTTATGGAAATAATTGACATTACAAACATTATACCGTACAAAAAATATGTCTGTTTTTAATTTTAATCAAAGTCACTTTGTGTTACACGAAAAATAAATTAAAGACAGTAATTTATTTCTATAAGTAATTTTAGAGAAATTAATTAAGAGACAGATAAAAAAGCATAGCAAGAATCAAAAAGAAATAATATATAAATTAATAATTAGTATTGTTTATAACTGAGTAAATCTATCACAGCTTTTTAGTGCCTAAATGTACTAACTAGATTTCAAGCTTACTAGAAGAAAAGTGCGAACACGATCGTGTTCGTGATAAATAATAAAAAAAATATTAATTTATCATGTTACATGACATTAAAAAAACTACAAAAAATCCCCGACTAGTTGTGAAATTAACATTCTTTTACTATTTCAATAGTGTTTTTCGTAAGTACTAGAGTATTTAATTTAATCCCAATAGTTCCTTTGTCAGTCCCATTTTTGGAGAAATACTGATACTTATATTATTTTGTTTCAGAAAGGAACTACCGCGATCTATGTAAAAGCTTATTTACAGCGCATATTTCTTGTATTTATTTTACTTATTCTATCATAAGACTCTCAACTGGCTGTAAGAAATAATATCAATATATTATTTAATACATGGATATTTTATACAATTCCACAAAAGGCCGAAACAAAATCACTCGCGCACTCGCCAAACAACATTTCATCAAGGCCATAAAATATCATATCATATTTATATACATATTTATTTTATTTAACGTATCGTACAGTCTGTTTGAAGTCAATGTGCATCATCTCAGCCATAGGATGTCCACTGCTGGTGATAGGTCTTCCTGATATGTTTCCAAAGATACCTATATAATGCGAACTATGTATCCATCGACTCCCTTTGAATTTTTGAAGTCTATATATATA
The DNA here is from genome assembly GCA_012932125.1 of Conopomorpha cramerella. Classification (NCBI taxonomy): domain Eukaryota; kingdom Metazoa; phylum Arthropoda; class Insecta; order Lepidoptera; family Gracillariidae; genus Conopomorpha; species Conopomorpha cramerella. The sequence continues at coordinate 15,666 of SJJU01009179.1, read as the reverse complement.
AAAGGAAGTCGTGTTAGTTATTCCATTTATAACTCAAGAACGGCTGAACTGATTTGGTTGAAAATTGTTGGGAAGGTAGCTTAGAACCGGGAGACGGACGTAGGATACTTTTTACCCCGATCCTGTTGGTCGCGTCGCTATATAGAGGGCGTTATAGTTTTTATGAAGAACTGAAATTACCAGTCCACTAGTAATTTATGAAACTTTGTTTTTGGAAGTATAAATAATTTTATTTTCTATGATAATGATAAGTGCTGTGATTGGCTGATATATCAAGCTTGTGATATGTCATGGACTCTGTTAAAATGTTCACCTATAGATTTTAGCATAGGGGTGTAGCGTCTATAGGTCTACAACCGGTCTTCAACTGGCAATCTTCCAATAACGAATCGAGTGAACCAACCACTCGACTATAATAGGTTAAAATATTGAATAAACATTTGTATTTCTTCGTAAAGCATAAATACAGTATTTATAAGGTGCCTTTATAGTTATCATGTACCTCAAGTACAGTCACGTACAGTATTTTTAACTACATACATTTTATGCAAATGAAATCAGTCAACTGTTAAACAAATATAATGAATAAGAAAAATAGACATGTATTTGTGAACCTAAGTATCTACAATCTGTTATTCCCATAGCATGTGTATAGTAGGCCATTTAATTAGGACCTAATCCTAATGCATGGTACTTTACTAAACTGTAAAGTCGAATTTAGATCAAACAAAAAAAATGGTCGATAATGCACTTTTAGATGGAAAATGATTTCGACAAAATAGACTTTTTTAATAATACAGGTTTTGTTCCTTTGCAACTCTGTTATCAAATACCCATAGTGTCAAAATACTAAAATTGTATTAATGTAAAAGATGTTGTCACACGCATTCTGCACACTTTATATGACATGTTGTGCCTGTCACTGTGCTTGATTAAATTTAATTCAGATCCTTGACTAATTATATACTTTTTATAAATTACCACTAGGTATACCAATAAAAGCAGTTAAACCGAATTCCGTTGGCCTGTATCTGCCAATTGATTGTAAACTTTCAGTTTATAGTTTTTAGTTTGATAATCGTTTGTCGAAAAAGACGACAATTTTTTGTTAATGTACGAGTATCAGCGAAGGCAGCTTGTTGATTATAACTTGGTATCTTTGAGTAGGACTGCGGCCTCGTAGCTCGGCAGGCCGGAGTCCGGGACTGCCGGTGTATGTAGGCACGATGTGAGTGTCACCACCTCCTGCCAAACAAAATATTATTTTAATTGACATCCTTCCTTCACTCAAATCGAGACCTTCCACCCTGAGAATGTTACCATACTTTAATACACACATCAAAAGTGTCTAGGGATCATTAACATTTTTAGCTCTAAAAAAAATCAAATCTCATCTTCTGGATTGGTCTCCTACCTAATTCCCCATGCCTGTATCAATGACTTATCACCACATTTTGAATAAATTATGAATTAATTCAGTTTTTGTAAAATATATTCATCATAGCAATCTTCTAAAATGTACTTGATCCCTAGACACTTTTGATGTGTGTATCTAAGTTTTTAACCGACTTAAAAAATAAGAGGTACTAAATTAGGAGTTTACTTCAAATAAAAACAAATCATCGAAATCGGTTGACAGAGTCAAAAGTTTTGAGGTAACGTACATAAAAAAATACTGACGAATTGAGATCCTCATACGTACAGTGGCGTTCACACCATATAGGCAAAACGACACTAGTATTACCTTAGTATTTTGGCTACCCGATCTAATAATAGAGTTATTGCTAGATCTTTTTTTATACTCACTACATAGGCTAACGAAGTCCTGTGTTTTGTGGGTGAGTAGATATGTATGTACCGTAGGTACGTTTCGTAAGGACAAGTTACCTATACATAGGTGTCAATCCTTGGGGATTACTGCTTACCTTGTCGTAAAAGCCAGTGCACGCCACTGCATACGTATTTTTTCAAGTCGGTTAAAAATCAAAATGTTTGAAACACTCGTAATATACGAACCTGCAAGGAACAGTCTTTTTCGGCGATTTGGTGTTGTACCACTACAGAGTCGTATGTGGGCGGCGGTCCCGGGGGCGTGTCTTGGTACTGTGAATAAAAAATGAAGTTTAAGTGGTGATGCTTATCGTCCATTGAAGTTTTGTATATTAATAGTCGAAATACGTCAGCGCCAGCAATTGACACAGTATCGATTATTCAGATCTTTTAGTTAGTAAAGTTACGTAGTAAGTAGTAAAAGCACGTTAGTAAAAAATATGATTGTGGAACATGAATCTACTAAATACGGAGAAATAAGTTCTCAAGTCAAAATGAACATTTTATCTTATTGGCAAACCGATGGTAATTTTTATCGTCCATTGCTCTTATTGTTACACTTTTACAACTATTCGAAACAACATCGCCACCAATGCACAGCAAACGTCAGCTGAAGCATGGCCTACTTTCTACCTCTAGTTATCAGTTAAATACTAACTTTATCAACATATATAAGTACAAACACGATAAAACCAGGTTAAAATAGTTTGGCCTTATTTATAAAACTTAATTTTGTATCAGGATTATTTATATACTCTCTCTTTGAGGTGTTTTGTGGTGCCTTTGTTTTTTTCTTATACATACACTTCACGCCTTTAATCCCAAAGAGGGGTAGTTATTTTTCTTATTATTTTATATTTAATCGATCTTATCTTGTTCCAGATGTATTAATGCGGATCCTCGAAATTATATTCAAGAGAGTTGTTAGGTGAGTGAAATAAATGCAGTAATTTCCTGAACTAACTCGTTTTCTTTTTATGTCTTTTGATGAACTAAAACCCCTAAATATGTAGCTAATAAATAATTTAGACGTCACAATCAAAATCTCTCTCTAATATACTGACTATACTATACTATAATTTAAGAATTTGTAAGACTGGAGATGGTAAGATCTGTATCTACTAAATACATGTTATATAGAAAAAGTTAGTTTATCGGTAAACTATAGTATAAACAATAGGTAAACAATAGGATAAGAAGTAATTCTTATCCTATTGTTTACCTTATCTTTTCACCGCCAATGTCTAATAAATCAGACATATTGGACAAGTGATTTTGAAGTTTATGTTTATTAGAGCAGAATTCAAAATTGTGAAAACCTAATTAATCTGCCGGCGGACATAGGGTTAAAAGTGTCATAGGCTAATTACCACACGAAAGGAATAGAAATAAGATCCGCGGGTCTTAGCTTTAGGCAAGGCCTATGTCCAGCATGGTGATCGTAGCAGAAATATTCTGCAGCAAACTGTATCTAGGACGATATACATTTGTAATCAACGACAGAATCTTTTTCATGTAGAAAGTGTATTTTTTTTAATGTTGGCTTTAAACTGTCTTCTAAAGCAATCCTTGCCTTAAGGACAATTAAAAAAGCAATAACAAACGGTTTAGTCGCGCATACTAATCAATGTCTCGACAGGGCGGTTAAATGTTCTATACTCTCGGTTTGAAAATGGAACAGTCGTGGCTGTAGAATAGATAATTTGAAGGAAAAAAGAACCGATTTGAAGTAGTAGTAATCGCACGTCCATTCGATTTTTTTAAAGCGAAATATTTGAAGTCTCTCAAAAATGCTTGTCATCCACAATGCAAATAACATAAGTTGGATTACAATGGTTTATTTAGTAGGAGAAACAAGATAATATGTACTGTATACAAATATAAACTAGATCTTCCAAAAAGGCGAGTACTGACTTAATAAGAGGTTAACATAGAATGAAAAGTTTTGACAGGCAGATTGGATATTAAGCTAAAAACGTGAAAAATAAAAAATATGTACTTCATAATATGAATCATGACTGTCACAAATGTTTTTTTTTTTAAGTAAAAAAGTAGGCCTATTGTCACTGCAGGGTCAACTTAATATATGTATACACCTTTTGGTACGTTGCAAACATGACTTTGTTTTCATACACTAACAGTCATGGTCATCGCACACTATTTTTCCGTTCTCAAGAAAAGATAGCCTTTGTTTTTTAATGGAAAAATTATAATAGTCGATACGTTGATGAATAGTTAAATAGTAGTAAACCCTTCAATTAATGACGTCCGAAAAATCTACATAGATAGTTATGACGTCGAAATAAAAGTAAGTATATAGCCCACCCTTCCCAATGACGTCAAAAACGATGTACGCGTGACGTCAGCAAGCTAGGATGTTGCGTAGCTCGGAGACTATCGAGAGACCATTGTCGAAGAAAAAGAAAAGTTTCTGCAAAAAGATCAAACGTGTAATTACTACAACGAAAGATCGAATAAGACACGCGCACAAATAAAGTTGTCTATGATTCAAGGAATTTTTCACCTGGGTGAAAAAAAGTTGTTGTCTATGGTACGAAAAAAAATAACGTCAGAATAAACCTTTTCGCCGACCGAACGTGACTTAATTGACTCACTGAGGAAACCTTTAAAGGTCGCTTTGTACGATTATGACGAGTCATCATACAATTGTTCAGTCAGTCTGTACCTATCCGGTTTATTTTTATAACGCTCGGCATTTATCTTGTATTTTCGTTTTGGCTTTGAATTTCTTTGCGTGACTTCTTGTTCCGTAAAAGAGAGCCCCTTGGGCAGTGAACTGCATTATGTATATGTATTTGTAGAAGAACGCTAAACGGAAACCTGAGATTTTCTAACGTTTCCATTAGACCATCCTTACACACTCTATATATCTATCAGTATCTTTCTGGATTCGTGTAAACATAGTATGACAGCCAAAAGTAATAGGTACTAAAGTGACAAAAGTATATCGTGAAAGAATTTCTATAATGGCAACACTTTGTGGACATGACTAAATGCCTAAACGAAAATTGCCTAGGTCACAGACCACACAAAAAAATGTATAACTTTGTTTTTTTTTCATCAGTGACAGATCTTTTTTATGATGTTTTTGTCATGGTTTGAGAAGTAGTCGTTTACCCATGTTTAAACAGTTATTTTTGCAAATTATTGTGTCAAAAAACTAGTGAGTACCTACTTTTTTCGCAATGCCTTCTGTGCCTCATAAATAAAGAATTTTGAACGGGAGCCAATACTGTTTCAGTACCCCATAAGACGCTAGCTCTTTCATACTGCATAAGTGCGAACGAAATAGATTATGCCACTGAAGTCACGTCACGGTATCCTTGTCTGTCCATGTTACGTTCTGACGTCAGCGAAAAATGTTATTTTACAATAATTATTTTGTTGTATCGTATAATTATGGTGACGTGACGTCACGTCCTACAATCAGCATGTAATAATGTATCATTATATGTAATCAGTAAGAAGCACAATAATAGGAAACGTGAACCTAAATATACTCATAATTTATTTTGAGAATATAACTTTATTACCCACTCAAACAAGGAGGAGGTTCACAATTCGATTTTTTCTTGTTATGTTTGTTACCTCAAACCTTTTGACTGGGCGATAATTTTGTTTGAAAACTGGTGTTTCCCGTTGGGTCCCATTTAAATTTTATTCACTTCCGACAAAAAATAAGTGTTTTTTACTTACGTTCCTAAGATTTTTTAAATACGGTCAATACAAAGCCATATAAATTTATTGCATCTTGTTTGTCAATGGTATAACAGGTATGACATTAAAATACCGGCCAGTACCTTGCAGCTAAAGAACGGAACAACCAATAATCAATTGCTTTAATCTGCATACTAAATCTAATTTACACTGCTTCCTTGAACCAGTAAATACACAAAAGCGCCTCCACCGGCGTCGACGAACGGAAGGCGTCAATTGTAAAGTGAAAGAAGAAATACAAGTCACCAAAGAAGGTAGACTCCAGAAGTGGATAATCCACTGTTTAATCCATTTAAAAGTCGTCCTACCCGACTGCTAAATGTCTCACAATTAGCGTCGTCGTCGGGAAGGCGCGAATCAAAGTGGTTATTAGCCTTTGCCCATTCAAGACTCTATCCTTAACCGTCCCTCGTAAACAGAGCTGTCGTTTAAAGAAAACACATAGGGGAAGTGGGCCAGTTTAATTTGAACGTGTCATAGTACAATGTGTCCTAACACGTCATCGGCTAAGTAGGGCGCGCGAAGGTGATTACGAAACGATGCCGCTTACATTTGCAATGCTGAAATAGTAAGAAACATGACGTCATCATGATAGCTTCTGTGATTACCTGCGATTTGGCATCCCGAGCGTAAATTGGGCGATGAAATCTCCATAAATAAATGTAATGATCCGACCGATACTAGGAAAAATTGCATGATATTTCTTTTTATGGCCATACGAACAATACAGCAATCTAATTACGAAAAAAAAATCTCTAAATATAAATGGCTGAAGTATTCGTGAGACGTAAATCATTTGTACTTTTTTTTATACGTCCTGGAGTATTTTAATATTAAATATTCCGTTTTCGACCTTGACGTAGCGAGGTCAGATATTTTTTTTATTCGGATGTCTACTTGTATACTAAAATAACCGTGAAGTGCCCCACTCGCAGCAGCTTTCCCCCACAGTTATTTGGCCGTAACTGCGCGTCATAATCCGCTAAGCGCTGTTGATCGCAATCTGAGCTAAGAACTGGGCGTTCAAATCAAATCCCCATCTTTATTGAAGCGCGCCAGCTGAGCGAAAACCACGCGGGGGTTTAGAGCCTCTAATAGATTTAACGGTCTACTCCGATAAAAATCGTATTTGCCGTAATTGGGTTAGGTATCGTGACCTTTTAAACTCTAACGGGGCAAAAATACGAGTGAGAATCGCACGACAACAGCGGAGACGAACTAGCCCAATTGGGCGTGGAAAAGGCTTTTGTCGATCAAATGTGGGCTTCGGCGGAAACATGCAATAAGTAAGGCAGGTAAGAGATTATAATGATGAGTCGAATGGGATTTATTGTCGGCGAGGGTGCTTGAGTATTGTAAATGTGATTTATAGCGCGCTCAACCGTAATTTCCCGAATTCGTGCCCATTGCGTTAAGATGTCACGTGTTTTGATTCTACGTGCTACGCCGTAGCTCGTAGCACTTCATGTAAGACAGGAAAGAATTGCATTTTATTTCAATAGGTATACAAACAAATATACAATTACAATACACGCGTTTTAATTCCAAAGCGATGCAGGCAGAGGCATTTATTAAGCAAATGCTTACTTACGGTTTTGAAACAACTATATTAATACTTACATTAAAAAAAATCACTTTAAAACCTAACAGTTTAAAATAAACGACAAATTACATAAACATACTTTGAAACTTATATTATTAAATTGCAATCCACATTCTTTACCGAGTTATCATAACTTTAGCTAAGCAAAACTGTATAATAAAACAGTACATATTGTAGTCGGTAAATCGACGTCACGTTAAGTAACTAACTCAACAATTGCAGTATCCGGGCAACAGTGGCACCGGGCAAGGTGCACGTTTGTTTGCTAACCCCGAATCGCTGACAGTTTAATGGGTCGTGGCAGAAACGGGCCTGCGAGACCGATCGCCGACAACGGGCAACTCCCGGTGGGTTAATTCCGGCTGACTTGGACGAAAACGTTTTAACTTGACGACCGAGCACGACTACCGGGTACAAGTCTGCTATGCGTCTAGACACAGAAGTATAAATTCAAGAGTTTATGAAGTAACTTTACTAACATAAGTCAAAACTCTAAAATATTGTACAGAATAGAATGAAATGCAGAACGCATGAAGATATGTTTGGATGTGGAAGAGGCTAAAGAGGCTTACTAGAATCGAGAGAAGTGGAGGTCCTTGATCTCTGCCTACACCTCTGGTACATACATGAGTGTGACGGGCGCGCGTATTTTTCACATAGTAATGAATATTGCCTCTGCCTACCCCGGTTTAGGATTAAAAGGCGTGAAGTGTGGAAGTGTAATTAATATTTATTTGATCCTTTACATCAGGAAAAATATAATGTCGATATACTCGTTATAGTGTAACCTAATGTATACTATTATGTGGTTATTGTATTTTTCAAAGACAAAAGCACAATCAATGTCCCTAAAAACGTAAAAGAAACGGTAAATAAAAACAAATACTTTTAAAAACACCTCGTAAACAACGCTTGATGTTTTTATACATGTAGATCGCGTTGCAAAAAGTATAATCCTGTTTACGACAAAGACTAGATAGTTCCAAGGTCGACAGCAGAATAACACGTGCAAACTTCACATGCTAGTACCTACGAGAGACAAATTACACTAGCTGCCAAAGATTGTCGGGAACAAAAACTATTAGATACGAAATTAAACGGCCCCGGACCACGCGCGTCACTCTCTGGAATACTTGGTAGACTTTCATCACATGAAACCTACGAAAATTACGTGCCACAACATACCTACTTGGTTGGCAGTACTTTTTTTTCTGTATGTTGGGACTGCGAGCCAAATCCACTATTGCATTTTTTTTTAACACCATTTGACCACCATCCTGTCTGATATTAAGCAGCGATGTGACGAAGATTCAGAACACTTGATTTTTAGGTACATATTTACAAGATTTCCAGACTATACTGCGCAGGAAACACAGACACCGGCAATTCATTTCACATCCTGGCGGTTCGCACTATGAACGTAGACGCAAACCGTTTGTTCCGCCTGGTATGGATGACGTTTTGCCTTTAATGATGTTTGAAGAAATATGCTGCAGCATTTCTGTTTTTGTGGACTGAAAACGATTTGTTTTTTTGTTTTTTGTTAAACGGCAGCGCTCCTTTTGTGATCGAATTATTGCATTATTAGAATTTGTCACGTGATGTGTTTTTGTTTTTTCGTGAAGACAGCGTTAAGAGGGTGGGAATGTCATTGTTTTTACTTACGTTCATGAAATTACGTCTACCAGTGCCGTTTCGGGTGAAAGATTGACGGAACTTTTGCAGTCATAATTACTTCGAATGTTACTTTTCGGGATACGTTTTCTCACATTTAATTTTCATAGATACAATAAACGTCGGTATACATATATTCATGAACCTATAGAAAAGTCATCACTTAACAACAATTTACAAAGAAAATTAATATTTAATGGCGTTAATATAGTACAAAAATAAACCACCAAATATTAACCAGTTACCTCACCCATTCAATTTCATATTTCAGAGAAAAGAAAAACAACGATAGTTCACTTATTAAACATAATATTAAAAGCGAGAAAGCGACTGTGCTAATACAAAACCTTATTAAAACATTCCAGTAGCTGTACATGAGCAAACTAGCTTGTCTAGCGAGATGGACGGGTTCTTCCAACATACCAAACTATGCCATAAACCCTGAGTACAAAACCTAACCTACCATTAACCAGTGTGCCTAAAACTCTCGAGTAAACTCTATAATGAATAAAACTAACATACTGCAAGGTCATATATAAAGCCGCAATGTTTAGCTAGTCTTGTCCACGTCTGTAACATTATTCGCTAATTCGAGCCATGAATAAATAGTGGGCAAAGCTAGAACCTTTGCTCTCAGTTAGATTTCCCTAGTTCGCAATAATTTGAGTTGATCGGCGTCGAGGAGGTAGCGGGCCGCTAGGGGCCGCTATCGTGCTGTACTTGTAGTACAATCTCTAGCTTTGTGCGGTCTTTATGTTAAGCTATAAATAAACGTGAATACAGAGCCCTTTTTGGTCCATAAGTATGACAAAACCAGTGTTTACTTCGTTTCCTGTTTTTGGAGGTTCTTATAAATGTTCAATTCTTGGTAGAGAAGTAGGAAAACTGTATAAATAAATATTTATATAATAAATGTTTTACAACAACACATTCATTGTCTTAGTCCCATATAAAGCACTTGTGTTATGGAATTCAGACATCTAAACATACTTACTTCATACATTTTCTTCATACTTATATAGATAAACACCCCAGACACATCCAACAACTACGTAAAAGCTCATCACCTAAATACCTGTCAGCGGTGGGAATCGAACCCACGACCCTAGGGAATAGAGGCAAACATGCTGACTACTACTCCAACGGGCCCGTTCCAAATGTATTTGTACAAGCATAAAAGGCTAGGATATCTAACTGATATTGAGAGTATGTCGAAAGTAATTATCGGGCAATAGGTTCCGATACAATTCTATCTCAACCCACAGGAAACGTCATGTCTCAAATAGTTCTGTCCACCAAATAGGGATTATGGGTGTGAGTATAAAAGCTGTTTATATAGTTTTGAACAGCATTTTAATACTCCGAGAATAAATAAAATTCTGCCAGGTCAGAAGTTCAATTTTGAAAATATATATTAGATGGAATTATGTTAGAAAACGCCTGTCACAATGTTGCTTTTCGTCCATTTCTGGTACTAATGTCCAATGATTACTAGAGTGAGAAATCGGAAAGCGATGGAATACAACTTACAGTCACAGCTGATATTGTTGTACTATAGGACCTCTGAATGACAGGCGTGAAGTATGTATTACCTACCTTATTAACATCATACATAAGAGCTCTCTCTGCAATGCACAGTACATTTTTTTAGTGAAAATCGGTGCTCATAGAAATTAAGGCCGAATTCCATAACCAAAAACGTACCATACCTTTGCACCAAACTAAACCTTAAATCTACATAGCTGTTTCGTGCGCCACCATTTCAGTGCCACCCAAGAATAGACCTTAGCAGTGATATTCGCGCCGGCCTTGTAACTTGAGTAACAATTTTGTAACACGCAAGGGCGCTATTCCTTTACAACCAACCAGCTAGTCGCTGCAATGCTGTGAGACTCATTAGAGAGAAAATCACGACAGAGACGTAAGGAAGGTTTTTGGGCGATTCGCTAGTCCATATTATTTTTTCATCTAAACCCCAACTGTCAGGTCACCATAAAGGACCTAGGCGGCATGTCTCCAAATGAGGTTTTGTCCAACTCGTCTTAGAGAGGTTTAGAAACATGATGTTGGCCTCCTTAGATCACTTATTTCCTGACATGGGGTTTAGGGTGGCGAATTCGCCTTTTACGCCTTTAAAGTCGCCTTTTACGTCGTAAATCAACTGATAAAAAAACAGCTGACATCATTCTCGTTACGTCCTAGACCAGACGCGGTACCAAGTGACATTGTTTTCTTTTTTCTTAAAAGGTAGATAAGGGTTAACCGGCAAGTTGTCGGGGCCGGAAGAACAATCCCGCACCGGATGCCGCGCCGCGGAGGTTCGATGCTTCACGGCCTCTTCCGATTTTATAAAGCCTTTATGCTGTTTACGCGGCCACAATGCAGTAATGGCGGAAAGATGTTGATTGGGTGTCCGAGATTGTGTTTTTTTTTATTTTTGTAACTGCCTACCTAGGTAAGGAAAATTCGTTTTTATAGCTAATTTATTTTTACTTGTAAATCATTTATTTTGTTTTTTTTTTTACTTTTCTAGTTGTAAGTTAATAGAAAACAGACTATTATTTGTCCAGTGGTAGAATCCTTTATAAACGAGTAAGTAACGATTTGTTTGTCTATCGCGGTTTAAAGCAAAATAAAAGCGTTGAAAGGGAAAATCAATGCTTCAAAGTTAATTTTAAGCTTAAATATGACACAATATTCATATAAATAATTGAATCTACGCGGATGAAATCGCGGGGAGTCCACCAAGTGTATCTAATCTATTATATAAAAATCAAAGCCACTTTTCGTTGTCATTCCATAACTCCGAAAAAACGGGTGGACCGATTTCGCTAATTCTTTCGTTGTTGTGCTTTTTAATGACATCAGAAGGTTCTTATGAAAGAAAAAAATGACATCGACTGCTGGGCATAGGCCACCATATTAATAGTTAAGACAGGACAACGTCTGTCGAGTCCACTAGTTATATAATAAAAACAAAGTCCGCCATCTTGTAAGTATCGCCATGTTGGATTTAGAAAAACGTCACTTAGTTAACCATCCCTTGTCATCCGAACTGAACGTGTTACCACATTTCAACTTAATCGGTGGAGTACCTACATCAGCTTCAAAATTGATACGCAAGCAAGACCCATACTGAAATACACACATTGCAAGTTAAATAAAACCTTTTAAAAAAATACGTCCCAACATAAAGTATCTGGCAACAAACATACGGCTCAAGATTCCGTCAAATCCATCAGGAATTATCAACGCTTAGTCTATGTATGTGTGCAGCAAAGCTATACGGCAATAGAAGCTCTATTATCTAGTCCATCACTCTCTCAATCGACGCGCAAGCATTGATTATGAATAGGTGTGAGTTGAGAACGTCATCCATAATGTAGACTCGATCTGAATTGATTATTAACTGTTGATGGATCGTCTATAGCGTTTAACTGGTAGCCTAGAACTGTAGTGCAATTCCTTAGTGTATTGGTTTCTAGCGATTAACCATCCTATCAAAATTACGCTAAGTCGAATATTCAATTAACCATATTTTATTAAATGTTGAAAACGGGTATTATAGCGCGAAGAATAACCAAAGATAAGCAGCAGCTATACCCGTTTAAAACATTTAAAATCATGTCAGTGCGCGTTTCCTTAAAAAATGATTTAACCATATTTTAGTTTCTGTAACTGTTCACAAAATATTGACCACACGAAAATGGTACTTAAAAATTTAAGAGGTTTTTTTATTGTTCAAAATCTTTACTAAATCAATAAGAAACGTCCGAAATGAGAAAGATTGTGAGATACGAGTGTGTATTGTTAAGTTCCTCATCACGAAAAAAGTACTGAACTGATTGTGACAAAAATTTGTAACGAGATAGAATATAACCGTAGGCTATATGTTATGTCCAAATTTCCACTGGAGTTAGATAAATCGTGAGTAACACCGCGGAGCAAATAACTAGTTCGTACATAAACATAGGTAGGTTCTTAGATAGGTATTCAAACGCCAGTCTAGACCTCCAAGAAGGTGGTCTGACGATCCGGTTAATGCGGCGGGCATGCATTTGCAGAGAAAGGCAGAAGACCGATCGTTGTGGCGCGCTGCGAGGAGGCTTATGTCCAGCAGTGGCCGTCCGTGGGCTCATGTGATGATAGAAAACTAGCAGTGACCCGCAGTTTATACCGTTCCCGTGGGAAATTCGGCATAAAATATAGCCTATTTATTCCGTGCTATAAGCTATAATATTGTAAAGTTTAATTGAAATCCGTTGAGTAGTTTTTGCGTGAGATATTCAGACAAAATTTCCCGTTTGGAATATTAGTAGATTCATGCGGATAAACATTATAGGAACTGTAAAGTATCGTCTGAGTGTATTATTGAGATGTACATTTATTTATACGGCATTTCAAACTACTTTCTCGCTGTACACGTAATACGTAATAAATATTTTACTACTGCAGAGTCATAAAAGTATTGATAAATAAATGAATTTACCGGAAAAAGTTGAATTTATCCGTAGGATAACCACTGAAAATGTTGTCTGCTAGACAGGCTTTAGCGAGTGCCTCTGCCTACCCCGCTTTGAGAAAAAAAGGCGTGAAGTGTATTTTTTTAATAATTATAAACTGGCAGTCAGCTGATCGGTCAGTTTGTATGAAGAGGTGTTTTTTTTTTTGTTATAACATAGTTCCTTGGGGAAAGTTGGTTGGTATGGGCTGAGTCACTTCCCCTAGTTTCGCCAACGTTTTTTATTTAACTTTGGATACTGCGTGTAAAAGGACCTCGAGCAATGGTATTGGAAGCGTTATTCGGCTCCTCAATATGACCAACTTTTACTTAGTTCATATTGACGTGCCCAACAACATTTTTTATATGTACGGAACAAAAATTACCTTTAAAAATTTCTTACCACCCTAAGGTAAATGCATAATGAAAGTTTTTAGACAAGAAACTTAATTTTACTTAAGTTACATTATCAATACACATAGTACATAAAAATCCCTATGTATGCTTAAATCTCTAAACGTACGCAACGGATTTTGATGCAGTTTTCTTTAATAAACAAAGTGTGTATATTGGCAAAATAACGTTTGCCGGGGTCATCTAGTTATTATAGACAATCCTAACAGTACCATAGAAATAAAAAAAAAACGATGTACATTTATATAATTCCTGCAACGTCTCGTCGACTGAAAAATACCGGATCATTAAACTTCATATCACTCTCCTCTAGGTTGTAAAATTGGAGTGGGGATTTAATACTGTGGTACAGAGCTAACTAAGCTACGTACTTTGGTACGTTTTAAGTTCCCGTGAACTACCAATTTAAGTTGCTCCCCTATCTACTTTAGGACACGCAGAAGTACCAGCTCTAATGAAATCATAAGATGTTTAGCACATATTGTCTAGTAACCGTACCTACCTATCTACTATACTAGATTTGAAAGATCGATATAGGTCATTTTTCTAGAAGACCACTCATCCTGCACAAGTACTTTAAGGTTTTATGACGGTAGCTGAAGAAGAAGCTTTGTACTCTCATCAGATTAAAGTTATTTTCTAAAGTGAATGTGAAGAAATTATAGTAGTACCTGTAGAGATTCCTGAATATTTGTTTAAAGGCACGCGCACTAACATTATTTTGAAAGTTTACGAAAACTTACTTATCCCAATGAATATTTTAACTCTTAATCAAACAAAGGCTATTATATTGCCACTTGACCAACACATACTTTGAACCTTATTGAATGGCTTCACTGATTCTTCTAAAGATTTCAGAGATGTTATCAGAGAATAATCACATAAGGTATGTAACACTACAGGACACATACGTACCTATTTGAACATTAAACAATAATTTCACATTGTACTTAAAAGCTAGATTTTATGATAAACAACACCCGGGTTTATGTGATGGAGTCGGTAATTAGAATAACCAACGCACGTAACTACCATCTTCTGAGGCTCAGAGTGGACTTTATCAACCACGCGATTCTAAGGCGGAGTTTTCCTAAAATTATACATTCTTATTTCCTTACATACCTTTTTTTATAAACACAATGCACAAGAGTTTGACCTCCATCCTGCCTGATGTTAAGCAGCGATGTGATCTACTATGGAGCACATTGCTCATCATTAAGCCATTTCTTGCAAACCTCCAGACTACACCGTTCAGGAAACACAGGATAATCATATTGTAGGTACCTATTCACAGATAGCGCTCAGCTGGCGATCGCTATACAATATTAAAGAGTCTCGATCACTCCCGCGGATCTAACAGTGTACGGGAAACGTATCGTTTATTATTCAAATATTACAATGTAGATACAATAGAGATGCATTTCCATTGCAATATACCTGACGTGAATGCCCCATTGTTGTTCCACTGAAACCTAACATCTGTGACGAACAAATTGATGGCTTGACTAGTTAAGACCAGTTGCCTTGCACCTACGATTCACGTGAAACAGTGGAGCAATTCTAAGAGGAATTATACAAGACAGATTAGCTTTGTATTCAGAATGTGGCGTTAAAAATTTACACTTCACGCCTTTTTTTCTTACCAAAAGTACCCGTTTTGGGTAGCAGTGGCGTGCACACCATATAGGCAAAAAGACACTGCCTACCTTAGTATTTTGGCTACTCGACCTAATAATAGAGTTATTGCTAGATCTTTTTTTGTTGTACTCACGACATAGGCTAACGAAGGTCCTGTATTTTGTGGGTGAGTAGATAGGTAGGTACCTATATTTCGTAAAGACAAGTTACCTATACATAGGTGTCAATCCTTGGGGATTACTGCCTACGTTGTCGTAAAAGCCAGTGC